>JAWWLZ010000765.1:0-10464 GCA_035041345.1 Poliocrania exsul | reverse complement strand
ACACCCCCAGCTCCCTCAGCCTCTCCCCACAGCCCTTGTGCTCCAGTCCCTTCTCCAGCCTCGTTGCTCTTCTCTGGACCCGCTCCAGCCCCTCAAGATCTTTCCTGAACTCAACACTCAACAGATTCATTCTTGACAGAAGCAGCCCCTCCTGACATCCCTGCTCTGTTCTGTTCCCAGGGTCGTCCTCGTTCCTGTTTGGCTCAGGGCCCGCGGCTCCCACTGCCGGCCCGGCCTTTGGTGCGGCTCAGCCGTCGGCGTTCGGTGCGGGCGCGGGGCCCACCCAGCCCAGTGCCCCCAGCTTTGGGTCGCTGTCCTCAGGCCTGTTCCCAGCTGGCACTGCCCCTGCGCCTTCTGCCTTCGGCTCCGTGTCGAGCAGCACTCCGTCCTCCTCCGTGTTTGGGCAGCAGGCAAACCAACAGCCAGGCTTTGGCTCCGGTACCCCCAGTGCTGGTGAGTGCCCACCATCCCTTCCCTTGGGGGCTCCTGTTTCATTTTGTCATTAAGTGCACCTTAAATCATTCACAGAAAGACTTTGGCATTGTGCACGTATTGAAATGTAGGGATTGTCCTCCATAAAATAGGCATAGGGGTGTCCTTTGTGTCTCAGTGCTGACTCTGGAGACACAAAGTGCCACAGGCATCCAGCCTTCCCCACCAGAAACTTGGCAGTCATGGAGGCTGCAACCCCACCTCCAATCCTGGGCTTTATTTGTTTGAGAAACCTGGTGATTATAAAAGGAAGTGTTGAAAACCACAGAGTAGTCATTGGTAAGTTTGGGCAGAACTACTGCAAAATTGTTATCTTTGGATTTGTTAGAGTAGTTCTTAGTTATCTGGCTTTAATAGGCTTCATTGTATAAAATATGGTCAGAATCTTTTGGGGGTTTTTTTTTAGGCAATTTATGAGTTAAGATGTATTAGAAGATAATGAAGTACAAAATGGGAAGGGGTCAGAGAAGGATCCTTATAATTTAAATGTAAGAAAGACCTGTTCCACACCAGTAGTAATTCAAAAAGAAAAACACTGCCAGAGTATCTGTATTTGATTTCACATCAAATACTTGAAAGGGAAAGCCTCCTTTGTTTCCTCTCAGCAGTTTTACAAAACAGCCTCCATTAAAGCAACTGATATTTTTGTACTAATCAGCAGATTAGTTGGCACACCATGTTACTCAGTCGGTCTTTCATACATCAGGCAGCAGTTTAAAGGTGAATTTCTCCCTGAGTTGTCTGTGTTGCTTATCAGTGACTTTGATGGTAGGAATGTTTGGAGTTTTAAGATGAGTGTTGTGTTAGCACATTAAAGAAAAGGGAGTCCCCTACATCAACTGCATAAACACAAGAAAGTTTACTTGAATATGTATCTACATGATTCCAGGCTACAGTTTAAAACTTTATTAATAAAATTCAGTGTGCACAGGTGTAAAATTCCTGGTGGAACAGAAGTTAGTGGACTGTTCACTATCAGTGTGCCAGCAGTGTTACCTTAAGAATCCCCCAATTTCTGTTGAAGTGAATGGATTCCTGTAGTAATCTCCACAACTTTATCATCTCGAGCAACCTTAAAGAAAATTTTTATAAATATGTTGGGGAGGAACATGAGGATTTTGCTGGAAAGGATGAACTCCAGCTTCAACTTTCTTACTCCCTTCTGCTTGCACCCCATTTCTCTAGGTCCTGTATTCCAGTTTGGAAGCAGTACTACTAATTTCAGCTTTCCAAATACCCCAGGAGTATTCACTTTTGGTGCAGGGCCTTCTGCACCAGCAGCTCCTCCACAGCCTTCTGGCACTTCAGCATTTTCGTTCAGCCAGCCTCTGACATTTACAGTGGGGTAAGAGACCGTATCAGAATTTCCCTTGAGCTTCGGGTAATATCAGTGGACAGTGTTCAGCCTCTACTGCTGTTAAATCAGGAGGTGTTCAGATGAACCTTGGAGTTTGAAACTAAATTTGGCACCTTCCTTGTATCAGCCTGACTGGCTAACTAAGCAACGGTGTCTGTAAAGGAGCCTTAGCTGTCAGGACTGTCACACATCAGCACATGTGAGATTGTCTTGTTCTTGAGAGGTAAAACCTCTATCCAGCCATTACCTTCTGAATAAGAGAGATTTAATTGGTTCTGGTTTCTGGAACTCTCTTCCTCCTGTTCATCATTTGCTGCTTGTTGCCAGCTGGTAACTAGTGAGACAAGACTATGAAACAGTTGTTCTGGAATATCTGCTCAGTGCTGCTACTGAAATTTTCAGCTACACTGTCCTAAACTCTCAACTACTAATTTCTTTTGATAGGACTAATGGGAAAAATGTTTTCTCTGCCTCTGGATCTTCAGCTCCTGTTCGGAGGATAAAGACTGCAGTTAGACGCAGAAAGTAAACGCCTGATTGGTAAAACATCAAACCCATTGGAAGCAGCTACTACCCTGAATTGTTGAGCTTCTAAGAACCCTGAGTTGTTGAGCTGCTGCCCTGAATTGTTCGGCTCCCACCCTGAATTGTTCAGTTATTGGGATTGTACCTCACGCTGGCTTAATGCAAGTCAGATCTGCCTAAAGGAATATCAAACTTAGCTTTCCTCTCCTCCTCCCCTTCCCTCTCCCCATTTTTCGGTAGCAAGTAAAGTTGGCAACAAGGCTGTTATCGAGCAAAAGTCTCCAGTTACTTCTTTCACTGACTCGGCATGGTGTGGCTGTACCCTGAGCAGAGCCTGCCCAGCGAATGGCTTGTCAATACCTCTCCATCCGCACCAGCCGCTTCCCGAGGCCTCGGCGGTGTATCCATGGCGGTGTATCCATGGCGGTGTATCCATGGCAGCGAGGGAGGCTGGAGAGAGCAGAGAGTGTGGGAAGAACGAGTGGTTTCTATGCTGAGTCTGTGCCGCTGTGTGTGTGAAGTGAGTGAGTTTGGGTGTATCGTGCACTAAAATTTTCTGATAGAGGAAGACTGATTTAAGGATGATCCATGCTAAGGACTTGTTAGATCTGTAGTTCTTCATTTAATAATTATATGCTATTTCTATATTTTCATTCTTACAGCCCTTTATCACCTGTCTCGCCTTGTTATTTTATTATGAAACATGTGTAAATACAATTTTGTTTCTCTATGTACTTTTTTGGCATAACAAATCTGTGAAATGGAAATTTTAATTTTGTGTGTTACGGCCATTTTTATTTAGTATTGTCTCAGATTTTATGTAAATCCCATTATTCAAAGTTGCCTAAATCCATTTAGAAAATCTTTAAAATTGGGAATTCTTAAAGTAAGTTTATTGGCTTTTCTGATCCATTTTTGTTTGGACCAAAAACCAGTATTGTACAAAGTATTAAGTATATATTTTTATATTTACTGAAATGGACTGTGGTGACTTTGGATAATAAGGAAAAGTTTAATATTAAAGCCATGTTTATTACAGTATAATTAACATGTTAAACCATGGGATAAATGCCATCAATAAAAACTGCGAAATATTACCTGGCAATTTTAACTCTCCATAAAGGCAGTGGCAAATTTAACTTTATGAGGTGACCTGAGCAATGTCCTGTGCTTTCTTCACCCTCTGCCTTCTCAGTATCACTGATTTCAGAGGATCTTAAGTAAGGTCTCCTGTTACAAAGGAGCATTTTACTGTAGACTGAAGCTTGGAGCAGCTTATCAGTGTCAGCTGACTGCAGGTAATTTTTTTACAGTGCTATTAGAAAACAAAAGTTAATGTTACAAACATTCACCACTGTTCTAACTGAAGAGGAAAAGTTACACCCAGTTATAAATGAGTAATGGGGGGGTTTCCACTAAAGGAACTTTCTGGAGAACACACATTATTCCAGTAAAATCAGAGGAAATGCTTGTTCATCTGGGACTGGGCTTTATATGTCATATGACAGAAATGTAATTTCTTCCCTCAGCTAGAACAGAGACCTGCATTTCTGTGCTGTAAATGTTTCACTTCTGCCCTGAACCCCAGCACTGCCCACCCCTCCTGAGCTGGAGCAAAGGGAGATGAGTTTCTAAGCTGGACTTGACAGGAGGCCAAAAGCCAACTGCCCCTTTCATGTGTAGAGCTCCAGGCACTGTTTTTAGAAATCAGAAATACTCAGCAAGGAGAGTTCAAACCCACGGCATACCCTGCTGTTCTGACAATCACATCACGCCACTGCAGCTGGGAGAGAATTATATTAGAAGGATTATATGCAATTAACATATCACCAGATGTCTAAAGCTGAAAAATGCCACAGGTTTCACTTTTCCCCCTTAGCCATAAAGCACCAAACAGAACCTCTAAACAGAATATGGCTTGCATAAGAGATAAACTAAAAGCATTTCCCACAGCAGAACATGCACTTATTTCCATGGACAGGCTCTGTCTTCTTGCATTTATTTTTTCTTTACCTGCTGTGGAAGGGGTGGTGTTTTTCTGCAGGGTAAGATACACTGTCCCTTATACATCTGAGTTGGTAGCAGTGAAGTTTTAGCCAATATTGTTGCTTCTCTCCTCCCTCTCACCCCCCATCTTGAATCCAAGTTGGGGTTGTTTAGCCTGGAAAAAAACGAGGCTCAGGGGTGACCTTATTGCTCTTTGCAACTCCCTGAAAGGAGGCTGGAGCCACGTGGGAGTTGGTTTCTTCTCCCAGAAAAGAAATACTCTCCAAGTATCAAAAAGTAGTTATCTAACAACTTAGATGAAAATGTCATTCTATTAAGCACTGGATCTGATCCTGATTGATCATTCCAAATGGAAACTGAAATGCATGCACAGTACTCTGATAACACAGCAAACAAAAACATTGCAGAATACAAACACAATACCAATTATTTCACCTGAAGTCAAGAAATAACCAAGCTCTCAAACATTTCTATAGTCAACCAAACCCCTGCCCAAAACCAAAGGCAGGGTGAGAACTTCAGCAAGCAAGGCCTAAGGGAGGAACACACAAAAAGGGGCATCTACAATTCCAAACTCTTACTCAAATTCTACTAAAACATTATCATTGTTGCCAATTCTCATTTCCCAAGGTACTAATAACATGAGAATAAACAAATTATCCAAGCTATGTAGTCATGCAAAATATTAGGCTTCTTTATTCAGTAGTTAAGTTATTCTGAATATACAATTAGCCAGAATGATAAAGTGAAAATAACCAGTATTTGTACTTCTGCAGATTTACACCCATCACACATTTCAGTTAATGTTTTCTGCATGCTCCTGAAACACAGTCAGTTGTTTTGCTCTGCATTATATGCAAGAGACAGACAAGTGTTTTCACTCCAAACAGAAGCAAAAAGTTACCTTTCATTAGCATGGTCTGTCCTGGTCACAGCTCTGGAATTATTTATTTACACACACCAGGTCACTAACACTGCAGTGTAACATCTCCTGCCCACAGGAAACAGCAGCTGTTTGTTCACCTCTTCCTTAGCTTGGACAAGTGAAGTGACAATCATGCAAAAAACTTCACATCAACATTGTGATAAAATACTTAAAAGGTGAGGGAATACCATCTATGAAGGAATAATAAAGGGCATGGCAACCACTGCTGATTTCTCTTTCTGCACACACAGCCATTTAATTAACATGATTTGTCCCACTGTCTTAATACTGCAGTTCTCTCTGCCTGATCCTTTGACAGCTGGAAAACAGCTTGATTTTCTAGTTACTGCCAGGAACAACATTTCCTTTAAGGTGAAGTATTTCTAGGAATCTGCTTCCCACAGAACAGCTCCTTTCTGCAGCTAAAGCGGCCACAGTCAGAGGGTAACACTCCCAGATTTGGTACATCTTGTCTCTCCCAAACTTCTTTGGCATCTATGAAAACTCTGGATACTCAAGGCAGCTGCTGGCATCATACAGGAGCCATTCATTTCCTTTAGCTTCTCAATCAGTTCCCTCTGAATTAGGGCAAAAGATTCCAACAGACACCTCAGTTTCAGTTCTGGGGTAGGTGTTTATTCTCCGGGGGTGGGAGGGGATCTTCAGTCCGGAAATCTCCTCTTCTGGTATCATCTGACTCCATTTCTTCTGACCACAATAGTTCCTGCTACAATGTCATAGGCTGTTCTGTTATGCTGGAAAAACAGCAGTGTAATAAATGCAGGAAAAAATGATGCAATAGAAAAATTCTTGATCAAAGCTCGTACTGTGGACCTGAAACGAGAACAGAACATTCAGTGCCTGATTTTCACTTTCCTGATTGTATTGGTAATTAACTTCCAAGTTTAGTGCCTCAGTTTTGTACAGTACAAAAAAAAAATTGATCTCTAGAGGAGATTTTACCACCTAACCTGAAAAACACTCAGTGTGATTGAGTAATTACCATTTTATTCTTGGATGACACAGTCTGACAACAGCTTTTGCAATCTGATTATTGCAAAGGTTAACAGTAAAGCAATGATGAATTTCCTCCCAAATCAGATGCTTTCAGCACCACTAACAATGCAACAGGACTGAGCCAGGAGCACTTACGTTGTCATACTGACATTGGAGGATGGAATGACCAGCACACGGCTGGGGGCAACAAGCACAGATGTATCACAGGTCACAACTCGCAGCCCCAGCAAGAATTTCCCTGGGGTGGCTCCACCTGCTCCCCAAATACAAATTATCTGCAAAAGAAAGGCTGTTTCAATTCCTCATAACACCACGTGGTTGCTGTGTCCAGCAAACCTGGTTATCCTCAGAACTACATGAATGTCATACCCTTCAACATAACCCAAAATACTGGAAAGATTTACTTTATAGCCCAGTGGTGACAGAATTTTTAAACCCAGAATCAGAATCCCAGACCATTCTGAGCTGGAAGGACCCACAAGGATCATTGAGTCCAACTCTTCAGTCAATGGCCCACACAGGGGATTGAACCCATGACCTTGGCATTGTTACAGCCAAGTTTTAACCAAGTTAATCTCAACCCATTCCTTCACCAACTGACAATATTAATTGCAAGAGTTGATATATTTATGAGTAGTTACCTCATAGAAGCAGACTAATAACCTGTAGATGAGAGCAACTATCATCATTTTCTGCAAATCTTCCATGGATGTGTCTTCATCTATTTCTTCTATGATGTAATGCATGGCAAATTTAGAGATGTCCCTGTAGAAAATAAAACTGAATTTTAAAACCATCCTTCTCCCCTTTAATACCAGAACTCACTCCTTCAGTTCTGGTATGAGTAAAAGAACAAAAGCTCCTTGGCTCTCTGATACTAAACAAGCCATTAAAATTCAGAACACTGGGTCTCCTCTTCAATTGCTGCCTACTTTGCTTTGTCTTTTTCATGAGGAAAAGATGATTCTTTATTACCACTTTTGCACAATGGTGTCCCTGGGTAGAGAGCTGCAGAATTGCTGGGAAAATTCTTCTCACACTTCCTGGGAGGTAAAAAGATTCTGGGGGTGATCATCTTAACTGGCTTTTAACTTAAAGCCATCAAAACCTGCTGGTTTTTAGCCAAAGCATCCATTTGGAATTAACAGCATATTTTCACAAGACAAACTCCACATATTTAACATTCTTATCTGATACCTGGAATGGACGGACTTTTAACATATTTAAGCAAGAACTTTTCACTCATGTATCTAATTGAGACTCACAAAAATGTGTAGTCCCACTTCAAAACAGTCCATCTTTTATTTGTGCCACTTACCCTCCTCTTTATTCAGATTAAGGACTGAAAAAGAGCCCATGAATTAAGAAAACAGTGTAGCCCAACCTGCACTTCCCTTCAGTACAGCCTTGGCCTGAAGTGTCTTGCTGGAGCCTGAGAGGATGTAATTTTTTCAGCCCAACCTCAACCTCACCACATCTCACAGCAGGAAACCCCCAGAATGTTTCTCTGAAGTTCCTTTTAAGCAATTTACTGGCTCTCAGAAAACCAGTAATACTGAAGGTGCTGTAAATGACTCCTTCCCACTGCACAGAAATTATTCCTCCTCTTTCCAGTACTTCATTTTGGATCATTATCAGCCTGCTAAAACCACAATGGAAACACAGACTGTGTCAGGTTCCAGCTGGAGGGTTTGGTGACAACACAACTAAAATTCTGGTATTTTAATTGCTGCTCATCTGAACAAACCCCACTGATTGTTTATATCAACATATTTACTGGTTTGGATCTGACCCTCTTTCAAGGTGCCTGGAAATGGGGTCTGGATTGTACCACTTCATGGGCAATCAACATTTGGATGGTTCTTGAGCAGAAAGTTTGGCTTCTGAAATTGTTTGTACAGCAATTACTGACTACACCAACATCCCACCTCTTAATATTTGATTACCCCAACCCAAAGCAGAATAACTAAATGAGTTGAGGAATAAGATTAAAGAAATAGATAAAAAAAGAGAATCTTTGAGATAAATTATTACATCTGCATATAAAAAAATAAAATGAAGAATCTTTCAGTCTGTTGTACAGTTGATACACACAGTGTTTAATTGTACTAAGAACTCAAATGTACACCCATAAAGCCTGCAGAGTGGAGGCATTCCCAGCAACAAGGCTGCATTTCCAAAGTACAGACACATCTGATAGGCTTGATCAGACACTTCTGACACCAGAAATCTAAAACCACAGCACCTCAGAAGATGCTATGAAGAGAAAATTAATTCCACCCCAGCCAGATCCAGTAAATTTTTAAAGGCTGTTTAAAAAGATTAGTTTATTTGTCAGTGTTTTTGTTTGAAAATTATAAAGGACTTTTTAACAGTCTTGCTATTGCCCACCCCCAAATAAGTATGCAAGTCTCATCTGTCCTTAGTAAGGAGTTTGGGAGCCTGTGCACCTGTACAAATTCTTTGTTTCCATTTTTGTTACCCAAAAATCAGGACATATTTAAAACCCAGTGGTGTCTTTCCCTCAAGTTCTGTCAGTTATTCAATACCATCCAATGCACAAGTGCACCCTAAACACCACCTGACAGCCCAAAGAGCATGAAAAGCCTAAAGCTGGATACAACAAAGCTTTAAATTGTTCCACTTACTTTATTCCACTGAGGTGCATAACACTTAAGATGATGGTTGCCTTTATGAAGAACAGAATAAAAAAATCCACCATCTCTGCAACGAACCTGTGTGCCAAGGAAGGGATGAGGAACTCCCGACCTGGAACAGAGACAGCCAATGTTACCCAGATTTTACTGCACTAACACAGTCAGTACAATGAAAATGCATCAATTTTGTGTTCTTTTGTTTGGAACAGCCTCACAGGTAACAGATTTCAGTAAATCTGAGAGGTTGGATAAAAGAAAAATTAGATCTTTGATCTACCACAATTCTATCCCTCAACAGCAAAGCCTCCATTGTACCAAGCACCAGCTCTCAGAGTAAAACACAGCATGTTTTGTCCCCACTGAGCCACAAACAGGAGTGGATGGAAATATTAATTATACTCAACATAAACATTCCTACAGATTGGGTAAGAGCCACCTCTTATTTAACATCCCTTGGTTACAGATCTTTGTGTCATAGCTGGTGCACCAATAATAGCTCTGCACTGACAGCATGACTGTTACACACAGATTCTCATGGTCAAAGCATTGTCCCTTAAATTCTAATTAAAGATTCATCAACTAAAGCAGGAGGGAGCATAATGATTCTTCATTAGGCAGAGGGAGCATAGCCAGTCTCCCAGTCCTGGCTTCAACACACAGCAACAGGTAAAACTCTTCATTTTGCTCTGCTAAAAGCAGCACCTTTATGAATTTAGTGGCAGAGATTCACTTGAATAAATTAAATTCAGTGACTGCCAAAGAGCCATGTGGGGCTAAGAAGATAAATATTCAACTCTGGTTAAACTCCATTACATTAAGAAACTTTGGCAATCCTTAAGACTCTGGCAGATCTACACTGCAGTGATTCAAGATGTTCCTCATGTTAGAAATCCATGGTTTTGCCAAGGCTTGCTATTTGTACAGCCAAATGCAACATCCATCCAGCTCAAAACCCAGGATCTTGCATCAAGCCAGGACTAAGGACGTGTTTGCAGCCACAGGGCAGGCCTGGATGGACTTTTTATTCCCAGTGGAAGAGCAGTAACTTCCCGCAGGAAAGGGCAAGGAGAGGGTGTGCCTTAAACCAGGATGACCCTGCTGTTAATACCAGTGCTCTGGCACACACCTGCAGCAGATTGGAGTGCAAGAGGCAGCCACAATCCCACTTTCTGACGTCCCAGTTTAAAACCTGCCACATTAACATAAGCTGTCACTCCTTTCAGCTTATGTAAGCACAGAGGGCCGTGACCTGCGTGGCACAGGGACAGACACACGGCCTGCCCTGCTGTGTGGGCAATAATCTACAGCAGGAGACAAGGAGCTGTAATCACTTTGGCTGTTCCAGATACACCCAGCTGCAATCTGAGGCCACAGCACGGGCACTACAGTCGTCATTTATAATTGTATTGGCCAAGAAGGCCAAGGGGATCCTGGCCTGGATCCAAACTAGCGTGGCCAGCAGGCCCAGGGCAGTGACCCTTCCC
>JAWWLZ010000762.1:0-10517 GCA_035041345.1 Poliocrania exsul | reverse complement strand
GAGAGGGACAGCTGTGAAAGATAATAAAAAGTGCTTTTATAAATAACAACAAAAGAAGGGCCAAGGAAAATATTCATTTCTTGGATGAAGAGGGGGGAAATTTTGACCAAGGATGAGACTGAGGTTCTTAATGCCTTCTTTGCCTCATCTTTAATAGACAGACCAGTTATTCTCAGTGTAACCAGCCCCCTGAGCTGGTAGGCAGGGACAGGGAACAGAATAGATCCCCTGCAGTCCAGGTGGAGATACTTAGTGACCTGCTTTACCACTTAGATACTCAAAAGTCTTTGGAGTCTGAAGGGATTAATTCAAGAGTACTGAGGGAGCTGATGGAAAAGCTTGCTAAACCACTCTCCGTCATTTATCATCAGTCTCGGATAACTGGGGAGGTCCCAGGTGACTGGAAGTTGTCCAGTGTGATGTCCATTTACAAGGAGGGGTGAAAGAAGAATCTGGGAAACTATAAGCCTGTCGGCCTGACCTCAGTGCCAGGGAAGTTCCTGGAACAGATTGTCTTAAGTGTCATCATGCAGCATCTACAGCACAACCAGGGGATCAGGCCTAGTTTTAGGACAGGCAGGTCCTGCTTGGCCAGCTCGATCTGTTATGACTGGGTAACCCACCTAGTGGAATAGGGAAAGACTGTGGATGTTGTCTACCTGGACTTCAGCACAGCTGAAGTGTTCCGCAGCATTCTTCTGGAGAAGCTGGCAGCCCACAGCATGGGCATGTGCACTCTTTGCTGAGTTAAAAACTGTCTGGGTGGCTGGGCCCAGAGAGTGGTGAATGAAACTACATCCAGTTGGGGGATGGTCCCTAGGGGAGTTCTCCAAGGCTCAATATTTGGGCCAGTTTAACAGCTTTAATTGTAAATATGTTTAATATCTTTATTAATAATCTGGACGAGGAGATTGAGTGTACCATCAGTCTTTCCACAGACCACATTAAGTTGGATAGGAGTGTTGTTCTGCTGGAGGGTAGGAAGGCTTTGCAGATGGATCTGGACAGGCTGGATCGATGGACTGAGGCCAAGTGTATGAGGTTCAACACAGCAAAGTGCCAGATTTGGCCCTTGAGTCACAACAGCCCCATGCAGCACTACAGACTGGGGGAAGCGCCTGAAAAGCTTCCCAGCAGAAAAGGACCTGTGGTTGCTGAACATGACCCAGCAGTGTGCCCAGGTAGCCAAAAAAGCCAATGGCATCCTAGCCTGTATAAGACATGGTATGGCCAGCAGGACCAGGGCAATGATTGTCCCCCGTACTCGGCACTCGTAAGGCCGGATCTCAAGTACTGTGTTCAGTTCTGGGCCCCTCGCTGCAAGAACAACATCGAGACACTGGATTATGTCCAGAGAAGGGCAAAGGAGCTGGGGAAGGTTCTGGATCCCAAGTCTTGTAAGGAACAGCTGAGGGACCTAGGGTGCTCAGCCTGGAGAAAAGGATGCTGAGGGGAGAACTCATCAGTCTCTACAACTACCTGAAACGAGGTGGTACTGAGGTGGAGGTTGATCTCTTATGGGCAAGTAGGGACAGAACAAGAGGATATAGCGCTTTACTGTGCCAAGGATAGTTCAGGCTGAAGAAATCCTTCTCTGAATTTCATCAGGAAGAAATACTTTCCTTCACTGAAAGGGTAGTTAAGCACTAGGCTGGGGTGGTCAGGTTGGTGGTTCAGTTATCATCCCTGGAAGTGTACAAGACATGCTTGGACATGGCACTTTGTGCTGAGGTTTTTTTGACCTATTGGTGTTCAGTCTAATGTTGGACTCAATGATCCTGGAGGTCTTTTCCAGCTTTAATGATTCTATGATTAGGAGTTGTCTAGAAACTCTTCTTGTTTAACCTGATAAAAATGTAAGGACATTAAATGTCTTACACAGGGAATAATTTTTGATACTGAAAGGTATCCAAATTCAATACATACACATCAGTAGTGTATATGTTTTCATCAGAAAAGTTCCTAAACATAATTTGTCACACTGTAGTAAAAGCATGACCTGAAAAGGATGAAGTAGCTGCTGATTCCAAGAATGTTTCTAGAATTAATTAAAATTAGCACGATTATTAAATGCAAGGAAATCAGACTAGCATTAGGTGCAGTTGACAATAATATAGTAGAAAGTATATCTTGTTTATATTCTTGTCAGTAGGAGTTTCTTTCCCTTTTCTGAAGATGTTCTAAATCTTAATTTCATATTTATAGTTTGCACAGTTATCACTATTAATTCTTCTTATCATTGAGCTTCCTTCATCCACATTTCTGCACCTTGTAATAAATCTCCAAATGTATGAAATGCTTTGAGGATAGAACGGATTGTGATTCATGCTCTTCTTGAGTTTAAAAGAGATAATGACATTTCTCCTTGAATCACACAGATTTGAAGGCGTATCTTCTTTGCATCATCTGAATGAAATAACATCAATTTCCAGATAACATTATTCAAACTCCAGAAGAAAACACATTCTATAAAATGAGCAGACCACTCATCTATTTGGACATCTATTTAGTATTTGTAAGACTACAAAAGAGGTTTTCAAGTTTGAGGTAAGAAAATAATAGCACCATGCAGGACCTTTTATTAATAACCTAAGGTTCTAACTTTAACTAACAAAATTTATTAAATTACCTGAACGTCTGCTCTATATCTTTTTTTATAACAAATATATTAGTCAAAGGTGTGGCTTTTTGCCTTCATAAATGAACTGTGAGGATCCATTATGGTACTATCATGGTAATTATTTCTAATTTGTACTTTTTTAATTAACCAAGAAGACATTATGTTGGGTAACACATAAATACGAAATGAAAAAACAATGCTTATCCTTCAGTATTGCAATCTATAACATGGCAGGTTCACTAACTCCACTCTCTAGTGTATAAGTAGATGTGTACATTCAGCTGTTGCACATGTCTGATCATGATACATCAGCAACAGTCCTGAAAAAGCTCTGATTCACACTAGTACCTTCAGACGAAGGATGCTGTTTGCTGCAACCCTGCGTAGCTCCTTTCTTCAAAGCCTATTCAATCAAGGTGAAAGGATTTAAGTCTACTTATCAGCTGTGGGGTTTTTATAGTGAATAATACTTTATAATGGAATGTAAATCTGGAGCCAATGCCAGAATGCATTCTGTAGGACAACCCATTCTTTGTGTGCCTCTTTCATAAACCAGACCTCGTGATTCTTTTGCTGAAAAGCTTTTCATGGCAAAAGTAAGAAATACTTTTCCATGACAATTACAGTCCTGAAAACCTGCAGCAAATAGGATACCTAAGTGGTGTTTTAATTAGACAGCTGTAATCATAATCATGAACAACTCTAGTCTCAACAGACTTAAATTCTGCATTCCACATAAATTCAAATTGCTTCAGTAACAAAAGTGCAGTGTTGAAATTCTATTCTGGTGTAAGTGGAGTGCTGCAAGGATTGTTTCATTTCTGACAGAGATAAACATGACCAAAAGCTATGTCATAGTTTGAAAATCTTTCATGGAATTTTTCTTTCTCTGCCTTGCCAACACAGCAGTTTGGGAGTTGAAGAGCCCAGCTCCCCAATACCTGCTCCCAGAACTGGATATCAAAGGAATGAATGGATGATAGCTCTGTGTTCCAGTTTGATGGCTGGGGGAGGTGAGAGGAGGAGGGAGAGAGGGTTTTCCTCATGCTGGCCACACTTTGCTCCTCGGTCTGCATGGGTGCTGGCTGCTGTTTGCTGGGCTGGTGGAGGCACTGGGTGGGGAGGGTCTTCTGGCTTGGCCTCCCAACTCCGCACACCCTGCGCCATTCTTTGGAGCGAACACTCGCCATTTCCTGGATTCACTGCAGAATCCTCAAGAGGCCGACACCATCTGCAGAGGAGTTGCTGCTTCATTTCCCCCCCATCTCCCTGCAACGCTTTTTTGGACAAAGGATGGTAGGAGAGGGTCTTTGCATTGCCCACAGAAAAGGTTTCAGCCCATCCCTGGGGCCGCCATTCCCACATGAGTTTCGGAGCCAGAGCCTCTCCCTGGTTGCCGGCTGTGCCTCACTAGAACCCATGAGTGGCTTTTGCCGCCACTGCCTCCCGAGGAGCGGCATCGCCTCCTGCTGTCTGTCAATATAACTGCACCAAAGGGGCAGAGACAGGACTTGATTTGTTTGAAAGTTTTGGTTACAATGTTGCTTTTTGTTCTATTCTGATTTTGGTTTTATACACACACACACACACACACACACACACACACACATATACACACATATATATATACACATATACATATACATACATATATATATATATATTTGTAGTAAATATTTTTTATCCTTTTCTATGCATTTTTCTAATTGAAGTCGCTTAATTTCAAAGGTTGTGGTGGTTTTGTGCAAGAGATCCCCTTCCTCGTCCAGGCAGACATTTTAGTTTTCTTTTAAACTGAGACAAGCCATTTATAAATAAAGTGCAATTATTCCATGTTTGTTTCTTCTTTAACCATGATGGTAAAACCACATCATGCCTATTTATTAGATAATGAATTAAACTGAAATGTAAAAGAAAGATGGATAAGAGAAATGTTTCCAGACTACTAACACTGCTGCACCATTCTAAAACTTGTTCTACTTATGATTTGGTCAACTGTTACAAGCACATCTAACATAAAACAGAAAAAACAAAGGAGAGAGGATGCCAGGTGGTTATGAAAATAATGTCATGACTAAATCCCCTTGATTTTGCAAGCAAAAATGCAAAGAAAGAGAGGTATCCCCACTTTGAATCATCTTTGTGCACATTAGATAATTTGATTTACTCACACTAGAAAACACTTCATTTAAAAAATATGCTTAACCAAGATGTTTTTTTGGAGCACCAAAGCAGTTTGCTTTTCCAGCCTCAAAGAGTTTCAGTCAACTTTATTTTTCAATGAGACTAGAACTTCACATCAAGGAGAAGAGACCTCTCATTTTCATATGTCTTAATATTAGTATTTTTTTGAGTACAATCCTTGTCATAGATTCTTGCATGAGACCAAGAAAGGCCTCTTGTTTACCTGCACTTTGTATATTTTGTGGCCAGGATTACCTACATAATAAATTAAACTTTTAAATGATAAGAAATTTGTTAATAAGTAGTAGCAATCTGATTGAACCAAACTCTTTACATTTAGTAAGAAAATATTCCATTGGTAGTTGTCTGTAATATTTTTCAAGACTGACTAAATATTTAGAAGGCTTGTCTAGATGTGTTATCTGATAATCCACCTCAGAGGGGATTTCTTTTCTATGATAAATTTTAGGATTTTTGGTGATAAATAAATTCAGGCTACCTATTGATTCGATTTTGATTTCAATTTTTGATTTATTCAGACTTTTAGTTTCTAAGGAGTTTGTAGATTTTAGCCATCATAATGTAAGTAGTGTCTTACTGAATAAGTTTTCGGTGCAGACACATTTTAAGACTCCACTTTTTGTTCAACACTGAAGTCCTATGAGATCTTTAAGCAATTATCTTTCCTTCTTGGATGCTACTCAGGAACAAATTTGGACTTTAAGGCATAATCCATTACAAAGGTGAAGCCTCAGTTGAATTCAGTGGTTTTTATAGAGCTGAGATTCAGTTTCTGTGTTAATTTTAAGGAATTCATCACATCTTCCACAAATATTTAGTACATATTAATTAAATTCTGCATGAATTTCCTCAGAATTCATGTATAAAATTATAAACTGAATAATTGATTATGATGAACTAAAAATTACTAAGAATTTTAGCATCTGTGTATGCAGGTCCTTTTCTCTGAATAATCCAAACAATGAAACAAAGCAGCTCTTTAAGGATCCTCACAAAAAATAATTGAGATTTTATATTCTGGCTGTATTTGCAGACAGTTGTAGTTGCTGTGCCTATTTAATAGGTAAGACTAGAAGAGGTTATCAACTCAGATTACTTTTAAAAGGAATTGCAGGAGTGGGTTAAATAATGACTATTCATCTTAAATAGCTAACTGATTGAGAAAGTTGTGCTGGTTTTTGAGATGTGGAGATAAGAATGAAGACAGATAGCCGAGTTATCTCACTACCAGATTACATGCTCCATCTCTGTCGTTAAAGATCTTATGGTTGCAGCCCCGCTCATGTGTCTGATGGACACCGGGGGGCAGCACTAGCTTGGCTATAAACAGGTTAAGCCTAATTGTTTTCCTTTCCTTAAGCATGACCTTAGCATTTATGAAAACAACTGAATTGTTCATAATTGTTCAATTTGCAAACCAGAGTCTGATAAACCTAATCAGCTCTCACCCCAACAGCTTTTTTACACACACACATGGCTATGTCATATATTATTACACTGAAAGGTCTTAGCAGAAACTTAGACGTGTATTTAAATGATGAGGAAATCTGTCAGCCAGTATTTCCATACTGTTCTTGGCTTCTGCATCAAGACTGTTAAGAAAGCTGGGTTTTATCTGCTGTGAAAAGAATGGAAACCACCAAATATATTCCCCATAATTTTATTATAAAACACAGCATGGTCATCTAACATTGAGCAGGGAAGCAGAAGTGGAAGTCTGATATTCCATTTCAACCCATGTGATCTTGCTAGTTTCCTGTAAGTTAACATTTGTTTTAAAAAGTAAAAGCAAAATAAGAGATTATTTGAGATGGGAGTAGTTCACAGTTTGTTCCTGTGTTTGATTTTGGCTTTGAATGTTTGGAGAAACTACATGAATTATGAAAATTGTAAATCCACTTATTACTGCCTCCAGAAACTGAGGTGCAAGTAAATATCTTTCCACCTCACTCAGCTGCAAAGTCAGAAAATAAATGGGGTTAATTTATCACTCTTGAATGCATACTTTGATGTAGTCTGTATCTTCGTATTAGCCTATATTTTTCTTCTCAAGATCTTTTCCTCTTTCAATGCACAGTATAAACACTACACATTGCATGGTGAAGAGAAAAAATGGAAAAACAGAGTTCCCTTTGCACAAAACCTTAATGTCATCTATTGAGGTAATCAAAAAATTCTCTACACAGACCTCCATGCTTGAAGTAATAGAGTAACAGTTCAGCATTTTGTCAGCCTGTTTGGACAAGCCCTAAAGGAAGGTAAGATACTCCCGTGGTTTTAGCATCAACTAAATGCTGAATCTCCACACGCTGAGTTACCTTGAGGTACCTTTTTCCTTTCCAACTCAAAATGCTATGAAAGGGGAGATAAAGAACACAGAACTGGTAACAAACCTTAAATCATACAATCATTTATGTTGGAAAGGATCCTTAAGATCATTGAGTCTAATCATAAACCACTGCCAAGTCCATCCCTAAACCATGTCTCCAAGTGTCACATCCATATGTCTTTTAAATAGCACCAGGGATGATGACTTGACTGCTTCTCTGGGCAGCCTATTCCCATGTTTTACAACCCTTTTGGTGAAAATTTTTTTCCTATCCGACAAAACTTGAGACCATTTCTTATTGCATGTTGCCTGGAAGAAGAGACTGGTCCCCACCTCACTACAACCTCCTTTCAGGTGGAGTGATAAGCTCACCCCTCCGCCTCCTTTTATCCAGGCTAGATAACTCCAGCTCCCTCAGCAACTCCTCTTATGACTTGTGCTCCAGATCATACCCCAGCTCTGTTGTCCTTCTCTGGACACACTCCAGCACTTCGATGTCCTTCTTGTACTGAGGGGTACAGAACAGGACACAGGATTTGATGGGCGGCTGCAACAGTGCAGAACAATAGTGAGAATTGATAATCGATCTGATAGTACTAGATCTGCTTGAAATATTTTAGTGTATGGGGGTGTAGAAATATTTTTAAATTTTTATAATTCACTGAAAGAAAAAAAACGTTTCAGATATTGTGGTTTTAATCATCACAATGATGCTTAAATTGTTTCTGTAGAGCTACAATCCTCAAATGATGGGTCAAGGCCTGAAGCAAGTCATGAGGTGTTAGGGGATAGGAGAAAGAAAGCAGCAGCAGTAGCAGTAGAATTTCCTGTGAGCTGTAAACAAGCTTAGCTCCTTCGTGGTGGGAAAGAGAGAAAAGGCTGTAGTGACTGACAGCAAGCACTTGTTAACCAAGGATCTGCCTTTCATTACTGGCAATTTCTCTGTTTCTCCAAAGAACTGAAGTAAACATAACTACTTCCTGCTTTTCGACATTGTATTCTGGGAAAGCCAAGTTCCTAGCATTGGTATACCTTCAATAGATTGTGTGAAGAACAGGGATTGCAGTGAGTTTGACCATTAATGGAATACATAAACACCTATAATAATATCCAAATACTACTCACATACTAGACAAATGAGAAAATCACATTGCTTTCAAGTTTTCAAATTCCCTTTAAACAAAACTTCAAGAGTTGTGTCTGATGAAACTTTAAAAATATGTATGTTTCTACATCTATTGATGTGCCAAGAAAATTAACCCAAAACTCAAAAGATCTTGATGTGGCTTTGAAAAGTTCAAATTCCATCTTAATTTCAAATTTACTTTAAAGTCTGAAGAATCTTGCTCAGCTTTTTAGGCATTTTCTCATGGCACTAGGTGGTGAAAGATAATTTTCCTAGCATTTCACCAGCTAAATTACAGGCTTAGCAGCAATAAATTGTACATACTTTTTTCATGCTTAATGGGATTTAGGCTTTAATTTTAAATTGTATGAAAGACTTACTCTGAAAGTAAATCAAGGATGCAGTTTGAGGAATGAATGAAATTTTACCCTTTGAAACATCATACACAGGAACCTTTAATTTGTAATTTTGTGTCTTCTTGTACTATCTCTTTTAATGATTTCTGCACTGGCTGCATATTTAACACATACTTCTTATGCTAAGAAGTTCATTGCAGAATGTTAATAGCAAAAATGTTATTTCTTATTCTATGAGAATAAAAAATTTTGCAACATTCCAAAATAATATTTTGTGTGAACAGACTGATCAAGGCAGCATCATTTACATTTTAAGCAGCACAACATGCTGGTATTTTTGTTTTGTTTTGTTTTTTTGGGGGACAGGGGTGGGTTTGATGACAATTAAATATTTCCTGGTACTGAAACTGAATAAATACTTGAATAATAATTTTTTCTTACATTAGATCTCATGCACCCATGCAATAGTTCTCTCAAAGAAATTGTTTGTTTGACTTCAGTTGGTTTCATCTTATTGTGTAATAAAATTCTCAGGCCAGTTAACTGACTTCTCAAAGAAAGATCATTGTAATAGCGTGGGGCGCCTATTTGTTTCCAAAGAAATGTTTCTTAAGTGCACGTTTTATAGTATCATGTCTCAGCCTAAAAGTAAGAATGCATTGTTTCTGGATGTTTAAATGTTTAAAAAGTAACATTTTTTTCAGAGACAATTTTGGAAAAAGTATACAGTTGTACCACATACATGGGGCTCAGTGCTTGAAGTTCAACTTGAAGCTGAGATCAGTTGGTTAATTCTTCATCATTCATGAGATCACTTTACTTCAAATCTTTGAATAAACTAATCAGCCTCAACTATGACAGTTTTAAAAAAATTCATAATCTATCAGATGCTGAACTAGTGATTTTAACAGGAGTCTAATTAAAAGATTGTGAAGTACAGTGTGGAATTTTAACAGCAGGGTAATTGACTGTTGTACTCTCTGCAGGATTTATTAATTCCCTTGACAAATAAGAACTGTATATGACAGTATAGAAAGGATCTCAAAGATTGAAAAGATAATGTCACTATTTTAGCAGCATTAAGAAAGCAATATGAAACATAATCCAGTATTTTAACAGAACCAAAAAATACACCCAAAGTTACCCAGCTGTGTCTTTTAAAGTTATTCAACTGGTCTTTTTATACTTCATGATAACAAAAATATTTCACTCCAACTAAATGCAACCTGTGAGCTTCAGCTACACTAAGAGCTAGGTTATCTTCTTAGGAGCAGGAATATATATTTTGGAAAGAATAAGAGCTGAAAGATTGTGACTTAGATATATGTCCTTAGGTCTTATGTTGTATAATTCTCTGGGGAAACAATATGAAACACATTAAGTAGTTAATGTTTATATAACATACACATAAATGTCTGTGAGCCTGATTTTTAATGGTATTCTTTTTCCAATGTAATGCTGTGTGTGCAGGTAGAGGTATCCCCTTTCCAATTGCAATATTACCTAAAGCTGCACAGACTTTGAAACTGAAATATA
Organism: Poliocrania exsul; assembly: GCA_035041345.1. Taxonomy (NCBI): domain Eukaryota; kingdom Metazoa; phylum Chordata; class Aves; order Passeriformes; family Thamnophilidae; genus Poliocrania; species Poliocrania exsul. The sequence goes on along the minus strand of JAWWLZ010000762.1, from coordinate 345 downwards.
TTGGTTTCGGTTGTGAGAGGTTTCTTAAAAGTAGAGACAGTTTAGCATGGCTTTAGTTACTTGACAGAACTCATACATATCAGCAGTCACTTTCATCATAGTGGATCATCACAGCAGATAACATGATACACAGAGACACTTCCTGTGACCACAGCTGTGCTTAGTGTTGTGGAAAAAGAAAAAGAAAAAGGAAAGAAAAAGAAAAAAGAGAAAAGGAAAAAAAAGAAAAGGAAAAAGAAAAGGAAACAAAAGGAAAAAAAAAGAAAAGGAAAAAGAAAAGAAAAGAAAAGAAAAGAAAAGAAAAGAAAAGAAAAGAAAAGAAAAGAAAAGAAAAGAAAAGAAAAG
>JAWWLZ010000760.1:0-10525 GCA_035041345.1 Poliocrania exsul | reverse complement strand
ATTTTACTTTATTTTACTTTATTTTATTTTACTTTATTTTATTTTATTTTATTTTATTTTATTTTATTTTATTTATTTAATTTATTTTATAAAGGCTCCCAGGAAGTTAAATCACAATCAAACTGACATTACATTGGAGATGCCCTGGCACAGTTGGACCTTGTTTCCACCTGACATGGGATTACATCTGCAGAGGGAAAAAATGTGTTTTGGAGCTGATTCCTGAGGAGTTTTCAGTCCAACAGATATCAAGATTGAGCCTTTCCCTGTGACATGTGGTCCAGGAGGGAGAACAGCTGCCTGCCCAACACCAGCAGAGAAACATCCCTCCAGTCACCGTGAGGGAGCTGAAAACAAATGGCATGAGCAAATGTGGCAAAACATTTTAACATTAATAAATATGGCCAAGCTGCAGAGAAGATTCACTTGGAAATAATTCATGAGGGTCTAGGGAGACCTTCAGCTATTTGGTCTGAACCTGGGGAATATGCCTCAGAAAGCACACTGGCAATGGGATGGTGTGGTGGGACTTCACGCTGCTGCCCCCAGGAGCTGTGAGCACCTTCCAGCCTCATGGAGGATGCCCTTTTTCTGTGCTGGGTGATTTATCTCCTTGCCCCAGAATAAGGAAAATCCATTTGTGTGCTTTGGTGTTTCTGGAAGGGAAAGGAAACATTTTCAAACTGTAAAGCCAGAGAATTTGCAGGCAGTTACTGAGCCTGCAGAGCCTGCGCTCCAGTGTGCTGTGCCAGTGCTTCTGTGTGCAATTAATTTACATAATAAAATTTTAATAATGATGCCTGACGAGTGCTCAGCTGTGCTTTGCCTGTGCATAACTGGGGAATATGTGACTAAATATCCAGTGCTAAGTGATAAAGGAATTAAACTGGCCCCAGAAGGACCCGGCCTGGGTTTGGACCCAGCCTGGGCTTGGACCCAGCCTTTCCTCTTATAGCCTTAGGTAAACCCCCAAAATAAGGGATGCCAGTGTCCAGGAAGCTCCTCTGGTATGGACAACCTGGTCCTTTGCTTGGAGAAGGGATAACAGTCCCAAGGTTCTCTGCACTCCTCTGGGTCAGGGACCACAGTGCTTCTAGAGCACTGGGGATATCTGTCCTGGTGCCAAGCTGTATGTTGGGATACAGCTCCTAGACTTATTTCCCCAACATCAATAGTCCTCAGATCACAAGGATGAGAAAACAGATCATTCACAAATGCTGCCAAATAGATAAAGTGGAAATTAATAACCACACGGGCATCTTACCCGATTTTTTCACTTAAAAAATCATTTAAGTATGGGTCAAATAAATTTTTGTTTCCTTGAAAAACACACCATCTTCTTTGAGAGCTGTTTGCCACAACAAATGAGGCAGAGGTCTGCTTGGCAGTTATCCCACTAACCAACCACACCACAGAGGCTGTGGGCTTGTACCCTTCTCAATCCTGCTCTGCTCTCCTACCTCCCTTTCCAAATTGCCAGGACATCCTCCCTTCCAAACTTCTGTTGCTCTCTCTGCATCTGTTTTGTACATCCACAGGCAAACCAGAACCACCTTCTGGCCACATTCTCCCTTGCAGTGAGCTGAATAGCTGCACTAGGGACCTGTCCTGACATGAAATGCTCAGAGAAATAACCAAGTTATCCTTAATTAAGTGCAAGATGACTGTATTCATTCATTTAAAGGTGCCATATCAAATAGAGCTAATGCTGTGCCAATCCATCACTCCAGTTTAAACTTCATACCTGTCCAGGAATGAATACATGGAAATAAAACCACAAGGCAATTTAGATGATTTAATTCTTATCAAAACCACAGGGATCAGAAAGATCTCAAGAGGAAAGTTTTGATAGGGCTTTGAGCAAGGTGTCAAGGTGTCCCTGGTCATGACAGAGGGGTTGAGCTACCTCATCTTTAAGGTCCTTTCCAACTCGACCAACCCATGATTCTATGATGAAAGCCAAGCACAGGCCCACCTGCCGTGCTCTGGAGAGGTGTTTCATGATGGTTTTGCAGATTGTTTTTGTTGATGGCAGCTTAAGTCTTATGATTTAGGGGAAACAAGCAGACCTAGAGGGGTAAGGGGGATTCAAAATTGAATTTAATTTCTCTTTGTATGTTTTCCTCTAGGCACAGCAGGAACTGGGAGCTGTGGAATTCACCTGGGTCTCCACAGGGACAGCCAGCAAGATCTGGTCCTGCTAGTGGGCAATGCCTGGCAACCTCTGCCCTTGAAAAAACACATGCTCTCTCCTCCCTGTTGCCTTACAGGCAGCATATGGTGTGGGAAACATAACATGCTGATAATACAGGCACAGAAGAGGGGTTATAGAGGGAACAAGAGAGAGAGGAGAAGAAGGGATGAAAAAGAGGCCAATTCTATATAAAAAAAAAATCCTCTTGGAAAAGCCTGGTTTAAAGTCTGAATCACTCAGAGGGGAAAAAAATAGAAAAACTAAAAAAGCTTTTCACAGCTTCACAGGATTTTCAAACCATTACAATGAAAGAAACATTTGGAAGTCGCCATCATCTCATCATGGCCCATCTCCACTGCTCACCACTTTCAGGCTCGGTCCTGGTGACCTGTGGGTGAAGGAATCACATTTTGAAATAAGGGAGTGTCCAATTTAATCTCTCTCTTCTCAGGGAGCGATTGCAGCCCCTTTCTGATGGCAAGCCCCTCTCTTTGCTTGCCTCAAAGATTGTTGTGGTCTCTGACAGATTGCTGCTTCTCAGGACAACATCATAATTAAAAAGCCCCTAATTAGATTCCACTGACACCCTGATGCACATTTAAATACCAACAGGGGCCACTCAAAATCTCCAATGTCCTGCTGAGAAGTAACTGAAGTATCTCAAATTTTGACATATCAGCAATTAAAAATCTGTTTGTAATTTTCTTTCATACTTTCCCTTTTCCTTTTCCGAGTCCTCTCACAAGGTACAATTTGGGGAGGACTGGAAGCTTCTGCTGTGAAACCAAAGGCAGAAGAAGCCAGCAAGCAGCTCAGGATGCTTGCTTAGGTATTTTGTGCTGGCTGCTGCTCAGTGACACCAGGCAGGTTCCATTACATCTTAGCCAGGGATTGTTACCTTTTTTTTAATTCCTTTTGGGGGAAATATACCCCTGTAGGGGTTTGGGGACACCGGAGGAGAGCCTGGAAGCACTCATAGCCAGGGCACAGCTGGACAGACCCAACTGCATGGAGAGGGTAAGACTGTATTTAGAGTTAAATACATATATATATATATATATACACACACACACACACACACACAAACTGATTGGCAGCTAATTGCCAGGCATCAAGCTTAAATAGCTTTGTGACAGGAAAAAAACTGTGATGTGGTGTGCTACCAGACAGACTGTCTCAGCATGCTCTGGAGGCATTTGATGCAGATTAACCTCATCTGGAGTGTTATTAAAGACTAGAAGAGTGGACAAAGCCAAGGATTATGGAGCTCATTTATCTTTGCACGCCTCCCTGGGTCCATTCATCAGTTGCTGTCTTGCAGACAGTGCCTCTGCAAATGCTCCCTACACTCAGGCAAGGCAAAGCCATATCCATCTTGGCATCTGGGTGAGATGATCATCAGCCACACCACAATCTTCTGGTTTCCAGTAACAATGAAAGGGTAAGACCTAGTTCTTCAGGAGAGGAAGGGCTGCAGCAGGCACTGGTCTCTTCTCTGGGGTGAACAGTGACAGAACCCAAGGGAATGACCTGGAGTTGTGTCAGAGGAGGTTTAGGTTGGGTATTAGAAAAAGGTTCTTCACCCATAGAGCAGATGGGCACTGAACAGGCTCCCCAGAGAAGTGGTCACAGCACCAAGCCTGCCAGAATTCAAGAAGAGTTTGGACAATGCTCTCAGGCACCCAGTATGATTCTTGGGGGATAATCCTGTGCAGGGCCAGGAGTTGGACTCAATGATCCTTGTGGTTCCCTTCTAACTCAGCATATTCTCTGTTTGTGTCATCCACATGATGATGTGAGAGCTTCCAGGATGAATCTTTAGGTACCTTCATCTCAGTATGGCAGCAAAGCTCCCCTCAGGTATCTATACCCTCTCCAGTCCCTGCAAGACAGGGATCATACTCCCTGTCTTCTTGTTCCCACAGGGTAGATGAAATTAGGTGGGATGGCATAAGCATGACCGTGCACAGCCATGGTGGACCCAGTATTGCTGGTGTGCAGTTGGGAGAGTCAGAGACTGTGTTGTCCTGATTCCAGATTATGGGGTTTAGACACTTAAAATCTGTTAAAGTTCTGATTTGGGGCATCTAACTCTGCCCCTAACCCTGAAAGTTCCTGTGAGGGACCTTCTCCTTTCTGCCAGTGTACTTGAGTCCTGCCTGTTTAATTCACTAGCACATCTCCCTGCAGGGACAGCTGATGGCTTTAGCAGGCACAAACTCCTTTCAGACACCCTCGGTGTGTGCTGGAGAGTCATCTAACTGGAGAGGCCACTCTTGGAGAGGCCACAGGACAGCCCCAGGAATGCCAGGATCACTCAGGGCACAAGAGATGTGCTCATCAATCACTCCACTGTAGGGCATCATTTGGCATTTTATAGTGGCATTAAAACATCATGGCACAAATGAAGCCCTAGCTAAGGGTTGGCCTGGGCTGTGAGACGTCATCTCTGTACTGCTGTGAATGGTGACAGCCAGTGAAAGCGCTGGAGGCTCCACAGACCCTTGCAAAGACGCTGCCAAAAGCCTGCTGGCAGCACCTCTCACTGCTGCCAGAGTAAAATGACCATGCTCTGTGCAACTGCTCTGCTCTCCATTTACATCACTGTGAGAAAAAAGAAAAAAATAAGGGTTTTGGCTGCAAATGAAACTTTTTCTGTCAATCTCTATTCAAAGACAAATTCTGCTCCATCTTAGCCTGCAAAAACACTAAAGCATATTCGCTAAAGCAAACAGCATGAGCAAATGCAGAAATAAGGATGCATATGCATAAAGCAAAGCAAATACCAGAAAAATAAGGTAATATTTCACTTCTTAGGAAATCAGAGCACTGACATGATCATTTTCCTGATTTGAAATACTAAACAACCCAGTCACCTCTAATTAAAGTGGAAAGCTGGAATATTTGTCCAAACATGCCGTATCGATTACAGCATGCTCTGAAACCAATCCATCTCTCCTTTTCAAGTACCAAGCCAGAAGTAAAGCAGCAAACACGGGCAACACTTCATGACAGCTACTGGTAACTTCACACCTGTTCAAACCCCTTTTCAAACACCCAGAGACCAAAAAGGTGTCAATCCCATCCTTCCAGCCCTGTAACACCACATGCTCCTTCCAGTTTCTGCATCTTCTTCCTGTCCTCCCTGCTCACCCTTATTTGGGGGGATTTGCAGTGTGCTCAGTGGTTAATCAGCCTGAAATGTGATGAGAAAACCCCACTATGCCCACTGGGCTGTGTGGATGTTTGAATGGCACTTAAACGCACTTTTCGGCTATGGCTGCAAGCAATGGATCTACACTCAGAGGTTTTCAATCTGCTTTGGGCAGTAGACACTCCTCGCCCCCCAATCTGAAGTAAGAGGGGGCACAGAACTTCTCTAAAGGACCTGCCCATTTGTGGGGATGGGAAGGCCTATGAAGAAGGATTGACATTTTTAATTTGAGTATGTTGGGGATTTTTTTTTTTAAGCAAGAAGAGGACTGTCTTACTGATAGTAGCCTAGTCCGTATTTTGTTTGGCCTGTGACAGGAACAAGGAAGTCTTAAATAGTCAATAAAAGTCAGTTTCTATTTCAATCCATTTGACCTTATTTCTTGGAGAGATAGGATCACAGACTCATCGTATTTTTTTTTTTTTTTCACATTTATCTGCCCTGGAGTGGGAAAAAAACAGGCTGGTAAGTCCAGTGTTTCCCATATAACTGATTTCTCCCTTCCTCCCCAAATCTCTGATCTTTAAAAATAGCTACTGGGCATTAAGAACAGGCATATACATACCCTTTTCCCCTACATCCAACCTGACCTTCAACACTTCCAGAGATGGAGCACCCACAACTTCTATAGCTCATTTTCCAGGATTCCTCAATCTTTTTAATCATGATTGCATGTTATAATGCACCAGCATTACACAAGACTTGAAGTCTATAAAAATGAGCAGCATGTTATGATTTATCTTGGTGAACACAGTTCTCTCTCAAGAAATTATTTTGTCAGTTGCAGGCTTTGGTGAGAACTTTCAGCAATTGTTTAGGAGTGTCAGGCAATAAAGTGAAAAACTGTAATTGACCATGTAGAGAAGCAGTAAAGGTTTTCCTCAGAGCGAGTATGGCACGTTATCTCCCATTCATGAAAAGCTGGGAACTGAAGAGTAGGTTTTAAAATTTTTTTTTGTAAGAGTTGTGCTTGCTGCCAGTGATGAAATATATTTAAAAAAAACAATATTAATGAGAAGCAGATAGTGAAAATGCTACAAACCCAATTGTGCTTTCTGCACCATCTTCCTGAAATGTTGTTACTCCTTTTAAAAAATGACAATGTAGGAAGGGGGTAAAAACCTAACAAACTAAACAGAAAGGGAAGATGAGAACAGCCCCCAGCACATGGTCTTTGCTCACAGATGGACCGGTCTCTTTGCCACCAGCTTGGAAGAGAGTGGTGTGGCTCTGCTTGCCAGGCTAAGAACTTTTCGAACACTTACGCCATATGTGCACTGCTGATTGGATGCCTCTTCCAACAAAACGAATTGCAGAGGCTCCCTCTGGTGCAAATTGGATGCTTTCTCAGCTTTCTTTAACTTTTGAGCCTTGTTTTCAGACAAAGCTGGTCCTCAAATACTTGGCGTGTGAGACTGTAGCAGAACAAGGAAAGGGGAAGGCCAAGTGATGAAATGGCAGCTCCCCAAAGAGGCTCCTCTCTACAGAGCCCTCCTGCTTGTGCTAGCAAGGGGCAAAGCCAGTGGGCTGGACAAGTGGGCAGTGAAGACACCCAAGGCCCTCAATGCTAACCAAGCTTCAGATCCAAGCAATGTGCATTCAAAAAACCAACAGGAAACAAAAATTGGATAAATGCACTTGTTTTGGAAGAAAGCTCTTGAATGTATTGACTCCACAGACAGAAATTATCACCAAGCTTGAGATGTGCTGGAAGGTATCCTGCAAGACAGACCTAATTCAGAGCAGCTGAGAAGTAACTGACAGACTTATCTGGACTTCATCCCTTTTGGATAAAGCCTCTGAGAAAACTTCTTGAAAATATGACTTAGCTCCAGAAAACTTCTAAGTTTTTAGAAAATTCCTCTACATTTTTAATTTCAGAAAAGGAGTAGCTGTTGGTGTGCTGAAATGACATACCCTGCAATGATTTAATGAATGACTTAATGCTGGGAAAGTAAATGTTCAAATAAAAACACAAAACTGTAAGAAGGTGTATGGTTAATATTTAAAATATTGGGAAATGGACTCGGTTTTTCATGGTCTTTAGAAAGAGATTCTTCTGTCATTTCTATGCCTTTCATTAACAGCCTGATTTTGGACAAAGTATAATAACTTGCCACATGAGAAAACACCTTTCATTTTTAATTGAGGTCAAAGCCCCACTGGAATCTTTGAGTAGGGAGGTTCCTGTGAACTCCAAAGGCATCACCACAGACTTTAGTACAAAGATGTCAATCCTCAGACTCGGAACTGGCTCCTCTGGCTCTACAGAAAGCTGTCAAAGCATTATAAAACTATCTGGTGATCCATTTTGGATCAATTATAGTAATTGGGTCTTACTTTTACTTCTGTCTTCTCTGCAAAGTACAACAGATTCAACAACAATATAGATCCTTCAGAGACAGCAAGTGTACAATCCAATATACACTAAACAGCAACAGAGTTGTGATGTTTTCCTCCTGATTTGGTGATTGAATCAACATGTCCGAGGATGAACAATGTGGTCAAGTCTGTACCTGCTTCAAGCACACTTTACCCAAAATTCAGAGGAGAAACCCTGGCTCTGTTGCCACTGAAGGCAAAGCAACTCCTGGTATCAGTGAGGCCAGACCTCCTGTAGGAGGTCTCTGGCTTTTTGGAGTCTTATGGAATGTACAACCACTCTGAAAGTAATGTTTTAAATCTTTAGCCTGCTCTTTTATTTTTTCTAATTGTTACATGGAAATAGTCAATGTCTTACTCTCATTCACACAGATATATCCTTTTATTCCCACTGTGCTCCTTTCCAACCCATTTGATCAGTCTACAGCACAACACATAAGGATGCAGACATCCCTCCTAAGCCATCCTTCCTTTCTTTTACCACTCAGATTATCTCAGCCAGACATCTGCTTCTCTTTCTTTTTCCTCCTGTTGGATATTAAGCTCTAGATCATAATGATCTGGGCTTTCCTTCATTCCAGATGATATTTTGATCACTGTATAAACAATATAGTAAATCCCACAGTAGCGATTTGGGCAAGTTGGATCCTGTTTGAATTGACTTTGGAAAGCTCAATGACAAACAAGATAATCCATAAAATTGTCATTGTGGTCCAAATACTGTCCCTTGCTCAGACTGTCACTGCTTATCAAGATGAGCCCATGAGGGTGAGGTGAGAGACCTCTGGGTGAGAGGCCACATTATTAGTAAAATAAAAAAGCTAAATCTTTGAGGTATGTAGTCATAAACTATGTCACGGCTGTACATCAACAAAAGTTATCCAGTGACTCAGTAAAGTCTCACATTAGCTTTTTCTACAACTTTCCCACATCCTTTCAACTGGTTAATTTATTCTGGAGCACTGGAGCAATTCTTGGTGGTGTCTAAAAACCACTGCCCTCAGAAGGAAATTGGTGCAGTGCATCCACAGTTTTCTGAAGGGAAGATATTTTAGTGAAAATATACTGCTAAAATACATCAATGGGTTTAGAAAGAGAACTCACATTTTTGGAAATCACAGGACTTTCCAGGAAATAGCACAGGCAGCTTTGTCTTAGAAAGTGCTTATCCACCTTTAGCATGAAAAATTGCACAGGAGACATTTCAGTGGGATGCAACCCAGAGCTTCTGGCAAGCAGCACAGGGAGAAGAAATCACTCCAGAAAAGCTGAGGGAGGGAAGTTCCCAGGGACTGCAATAAGCCTGTCTTCCTGCAGATGCATTGAACAAAAGATGACATAAAATGCAAACCTCCCATTGTTATCAACTGTTGTGATTATTGTGGGATGGTAGGTAAGACCCACAGCCAAAGGGAAATTTCCAAAGGTAAAAATTGGGCAAATTGAGTTCCTTCACATTCCTGAAAGGCAGCTCAAGTCCTGGAGGTGTAGGATTGTGTTTTAATCCACTTTTTCTTGGTTTCAATATTCATATCATGTTTATGAAGTCAATTTTAACAGTGTCACATTTAGACAAGGGTGTGCCAACTCAAATCTGAGAGACAACTGGAGTGCCACAGAATGTAACAGGAACCCCAGGAGGATGAGACAACAGATCAATACCCTGGAAAGCCAGCAGGTTATTAGGATAAATGATTACCATGAGATTGGTTTGAAAGTTTGCAATACCTGCAGAAATTTAAAGGTCTGCTTAATTATGGCAGCAAGATATTACTGTTTCAGAAAAATTCCTCTAATGGAAGGAACACGAGAGGGAGGTTGTATAGGATAAAAAATCAATAAGTGCCTGTGACCTAAAGCTGGATTTTCAAATTAGTTTTAATGAGGTTTTTTTAAGGCATTTGAATCCTCAGGTTCAATTGCAGCATTTAAAGCATTAATGTAGCAATATCTTGGTTCTACAAGGAGCAACAGGAACGGGATAAATCTAAGGTGCATTTGATAGGAAATGGATCTCTATGAAAAGGGTCAAGTGGTATTATTACTTTTTATTTTTCTGTGTAAGGAAGACATTTGTAGCTAAGAAGGAAGAGAGGGCCCAAATTCATGAATCCCAACAGCCTTTTCAGTCCTTGTGGTGCTTTATGCTGTCATTATGATACCATTGCCAATTTACTATTTGAAGTCCCAGAGCTATTTGATTTAAAAAAGAGTCATAACTTTCTCTCTAAGAAGGCACAGGTCAGATTCGTCTAAGAAAAGTCTGTTAATCCCTTCTTAGTACAGAGATGAAATACACAGCTGTTGAACTGCATTGCCTTGTGCACTTCTGCCTCTGTTTTGATGCAGAGGTTCTGTAAGAGCCACAGAAACACTGATGACAATTACACTATTGGAGCTGTGGTTTGCTGCCAGCTCTCCTGACAACAGCTTTGCCAATGTGGGCACTTAAAGGGCATCTCTAGAATCAGCTTTAACACATTCACAGTGGCATCTCCTGCAAGCTCTGGCACAGCTCAGGACATCTTTTCCAAGATGTACTATAGACACTGTCCACCCAGAAAAGATGTCTCCATGAAGAGGAGCCACAGAAAAGAACTTGGTAAGAGTGGCTGGAGAGCAGCCAGACAGAAAGGGACCTGGAGGTACTAATTGACAGGAAGCTCAACATGAGCCAGCAGTGTGCCCAGGTGGCCAAGAAGGCCAATGGGATCCTGGCCTGGATCAAAAATAGC
>JAWWLZ010000758.1:0-10544 GCA_035041345.1 Poliocrania exsul | reverse complement strand
CTGTTACATTTCTGACTACGGGTTCGGCAGCTACACTACCTTAGACAAACAGCTGTCACAGCTGTAGAACACTGTACCTCCCACCACCTCTGCAACTATGACTTCACTAGACATGGAGAAGACCTGCAAAGCAGAATGGTTGTTTCCACCAGTCCTCAGCAAGCTTCACTTCCAGTCACAACCAATCCAGTTGTGTGCCATAGGCATCTGTGACGGGCCAGCATGTTTCAGGCACGTTCCTGGAGAATATGATCTACTCGGGTTTCACCATGGAAGATGCTCCAAGGCCACCCTGCAGCACAGCATCAAACCCAGTGCATCAACCCATCATCACCTTCTCCTCACACATGCTTATGATTTGAACATAAATGCCAATATAGGCACAGCATAAAGCCACCAGCTTTAATAAAAAGGGAACACCAAAATCACAGAATAACCCAGGTTGGAAGGGACTCACAAGGATCATGAAGTCCAAATCCTGGCTCTGCACAGAACAGCCCCAAGAGCAACATCATATGCCTGAGAGCATTGTCCAAATGCTTCTTGAACTCTATCAGGCTTGGTGCTGTGATCACTTGCCTGGGCAGCCTGTTCCAGTGCCCAGCCACCCTCTGGGTGAGGAACCTCTTTCTAATACCCAACCTAAACCTGCCCTGACATAGCTTCAGGTCGTCCCTTGGGTCCTGTCACTGGTCATGGGAGCGAAGAGATCAGTGCCTGCCCCTCCTCTTCCCCTCACCAGGAAGCTGTAACTGCAGTGAGGTCTCCCCTCAGTCTCCTCTTCTCCAGGCTGAACAGGCTCAGTGCCCTCAGCAGCTCCTCATACAGCTTCCCCTCTAGACCCTTCACCATCTTTGCAGTTCTTCTTTGGCTGCTCTCTAATACTTTATATCCTTACGTTGTGGTGACCAAAGCTTCACACAGCACTTGAGGTGAGCCACACCAAAGCACTGCACCAACCCATGCTGTACCACAACACCAGCCTACTCCATCTTTCGTGTTCACTGTGTTAGTTACCCCTTAAGGTTTAACACAGCTTTTCACCAGGATTTATCAACTCATTGCAGCACATGCCCCATAGCCAGCCAAGGCTCAGCACCACTGCTTCCATCTCCCAAGATACTAAAAATAGATGTACAAAATGCACATCCTAGCCCAAAAAGGCTAGGCTTATGGAAGCTGGTGCTTTTTCTTTATGTACTTTGGCAAAGTTATTAGAAGTAGTGCACAAACATGTCAGACCTCCTGGCAGATCGATCTCCACTGCCCTGAAGTCTGAACTCATTCAGAACTGGTATCTGCTGTGGAGGAGAAGGGGAGGTCTCCCTCAAAGCCATAACAACTGTTCAAAGCTATAGGGAGTGCCTCGCCTCCTAAGGAGATGGGCAAAGCTGACAAGAAGATGTGGCTGATATGGGAACTGCAGTGCCTTGCCAGAGCCTACTCTTTGGCCCAGCATGACTCCCCGAGCAGGGCATCAGCAGACACTTGCTCACCCCCACTCCACAGGAACCTCTTAAGAGCAAAGCTTCATTGAGAGAAAATTGTTTCCTTCTAAAACCTCAGAAAAATTATCTGTGTGGGAACTGTATGTGCTCACACACGCAGAAGGGAAAACAACAACTCGAGTCAAGTACACCCACACGCTGTGGCAAACGAGAATTAAAACAGGACAGCAAACACCATCCCTGCAGAGGGCCCTGGAGAGGTGCTTCTGGAAGACACACGTGGCATGTAGCTGAAACCCATGGCTGGCACTGCAGCTTCCAGGATGAGGACTGAAGGAGGGCAGCAGAGACCAAGAAGCTGAGGTGGCAGCACAGCAGTGATAGTGTGGGGAACACACCAAGCACAAGACTCAGTACAAGTCTGTAAGACTTTCCAGCACCAGAGCCAACACAGGCATACACTGAGCATCACTTTACCTAGGGATAATTATTGCAAGCAAAGCATGTAATTTTAATGCACCTTTCTCATCTCCTCCCGTCATTAAGAACTGGAAAGAGAGAGAAACACACACTGAGACACAGGTGTGCCTGTTAACCCAGCATTAATAAAATATTTGGTGTATGTGTATCTTCAGGTACAACTGAGCTACATCACATTTCAAGCAGTTTCAAGTAACCAAACCCATTCTCTATCTCAGAATTAGTTCTTCAGATAACTCCAGCTACTAAACGTGTCAGTAGTACAGGGAAGGTTTTAAGGACATGGATCTAAAAACCCACCTGTGAAAAAAACAAACAAATCAAAAAACCAGTAACCATCACGTAAGAGCATATATTTTTGTTAAAAAGAAATAAACCAGTGTGTATAACAAATGTTTCTTCATACAAGCCATAATACACCTTGCATTAGCAAGGAAACAACTACAAAACTAAAACTTTACTGAAGATTAAGGAGACACTGAGATGAAGCACTCCTATTCCTTCATTAACACTAGATGTTTAGCTATGTCTAAACAAAATCTCATTTTTCCAACACTCCTTTCTGGTATGCTCTAAGTGAGCACTTTCTTAAAAATCCCAGCTGCCTACTGCGAGTGCCAGCGATCCAGCAATTATGGTAAGCATTTCTGAACACCTGATCAAAATAATGCAAACTGTAGAACTGCATTATTGACTTTGTTCTGCAAACACAAATTCATAACCAGTGTGCTGCTTTTGAAAATAAAGCCATTATATCCCTTCCCTTTCTTGGTTGTTTTGTTTTTGTTTTTTTTTAAGCTATATAGAACTCATGCAATTAACTTGTCAACTGTTGCTTTACAAGCCACTTGCCCATTATTGTTACTGAAAAGAGGATCTAGCTCGCATACTTAAACTAAATCTAAGCACTGCACATAAATAACACCACATATTGTACATAAACCTGGCTAATAGCAAAAAGACCAACAACAGTCACTATTCTGAGCACCAAAAGCACTTTTAAATACAATACATGTGATATGGCAAAAACTGGAGAATCAGTACAGGAAGTTTCAAGAATACTTTTAAAGTATGTCCGGGCAGCTACCAAGGGTTCTGTAAAAATAAAAAAAACAAAAACCAGAACATACACACAAAAAGAACACACACCAAAAAAACCACACCCAAAAAGAAGCCTAGTAAAAGTTCAAGGTTGGGGGTTTTAATTAAGAAACTAAGTATCATTTGAGGCCTGAGACAAAAAAAAAAAAACAACAGAGGGGAGAAAGTTTTTAGACAGATTAAAACAAACCACTAGCACAGATTTCTACAGTTACATCTAAAAAGACATACAAAAATTTAGTTCAACTCTCTTTAGTTTAACTCCTGTTTCACTTCTATGTTCTTTCAATGTTCTGGTCTTGATACTGATACGTACTAACTAGAGAGATAAACCCTCCCTGAAAGACATAAGGGTGTAGTCAGGATACCCAGCATGCATTTAGTGACATCCACCCCCACCCCACCTACAATTTAAATAAAGTCTCCAAAGTAACATACAAATAATAAACATTTTAAAGGAAGTTCTCCAGAAAGCTGTGACCTCCCCAGTTCCCTTAAGGAAAAGGTAAAGTGCATACACAGCAAAGCATCTCCCATGGGCTAAAGGAGCCACATCCCAACAGGGCAGGCAGGCGAACCCACCGCCCGCATGTCCTTTCTGTCCCAGCTCCATTTTCTCTTGTTGGAGCACAAGCAGAATGACAAGGGAGACATGCCCTTGAAAAGCCTTCCATGTTCTTGACACCATACCAATTTAGATGGCATCAGTGATTTGGCTGTACAGGACTGAGAACATTGAGACACTTCGTACATTTTCATGTGTTTTTTATGACATGCAGTTGAAGTAATGGAAACAGCTGGGTAAGCACAGTCCCCCTTTCTTTTCTGAATACTTCGACTCAAAAAAGACCACATCAGTTCTGGCACCAGTTCTGGACTTCTGTACTACCTGGTTTAGGAAGAAAACTTCCTATGCTATGACATACTGTTAGTTGAAAGAAAGCAGGAGAAGGATGAATCTGTAAGGTACATGTTACTGAGATCTACAGGCTTTTTAATTAGGGAAGACTAAACCACCTAAAGATTAATTTGTAATTTTAAGGCTTTCTCTCTATTCTTCCCCTTGATTCTTACAAAGTAAGGTGGCTGGAGTGAGAATTGGGGTGAGAGTGGTGTTTCTTTGGGGATTTGTTGATGGGCTTTGCTCATTTTTTCTAAATGAACCTTACATTGCATTGTTTCTCCTAAAACAAGAATTAAAACTGTTAGAGGAAGACAAAAGAAGTTGAACACTGAAAAAGACCTGACAGACAGCACTGACCCAGAGACAAACCTCCTAAGAATTACAAGATGGTTTATTGACTGTACAGTAAATAAGAACAGGATTTTTCATTGGTGTAGAAGACACAGGCCCCTCACGACATGGAGGGACAGTCCCTAGGAACCCATCACCCAGACAGGCTCAAGAACAGCACAGAGCAGTAGAGCTTGGCAAGAGAAGGGAGAACCCACCCACATCTCTGTAAAGGGCACAGTAAAGATTTGTTTGAATTCTTGACTCAAGACTCTGGACGGGCACAATATGAACAAAACAAATGATACTCTGATGGAATGGTGCAAACACAATTACTTCAGTTTTCTTTCATCCCCCTCAAGAGGCTCATACCTTACCAGGAGCCTAATTCCAGGGAAAGCTGCTGGCAGACAAGGCAAGGGTATTGTAGCAAAATTTTAAATATTTGCCTTACCAAATTATTCTCTGTAAGCAGTAAGTAATGGACATAAACAAAGTCTGTGTTCCAGCTTAAACACACTATTCCCCAAAGACTCGTGTGGCCTTTTACCAGCCTCAGCTGTTACAGAAACACAGAAGCTATTGCTCCTAAGATACATTATTTAGTGATCATCCTCACAAGGGTTTGTTGCTTTTTTTTTTGTCTGCAGACTCAAGTCATTAAAAAAAATCAGAAGACCTGAAAGTGCATCAAACACTCCTTATTTGTTAAGGCCATATTCAACTTGAGTCATTTCTTAAGAACTGCTTCTTTCTTTAAAATTTCTGTTTTGGAGAGCCACAGGGGACAGCTGAGTGCATAGAGCAGGTACAATGCAAACTTGCTCAGCACTACCCAGCAGCACCACAGGTCTTTACTTTATCCATCCTGCTGAAACAAAACCTTTCAAAGGGCTCAGAAAAGTTACCATTCATTTTTTATGGCAATTTAACACCAAGAACAGACACTTTCCAACTTTCCTTGAAGAGTTGTTCAATACCACAGCATTTTTATGTGTGAAATCCTAAACCATAATAAGCAGTTTGTCACAGAAAACACTTGCTATCAAGAGGTTTAAAAAACTAAATACATAAGTTTAAGGCTTAACTATGTTCTGGTAACACCAAAACACATATCCTAAAATCAACAAGCAAATAACTTCTGCTGTATTTGCAGACAGTCTTATTGTCTACAAAACATGGTATGACCAGACAACACTGTATTCCACTCAGAGTGTGTGGTTAAGGCACAGGGAGTTCCCTGTGATTTGAACAGAAACATCTGATCTAACTGTTGCATATCACAAGTTTTTATTACATTTCTCCTGTTTCCAGTGATGAAGCCCAACATCTTGTATTTGCCTCTCTGGAAAATTAGTTCTGCAATCTTCGCATCTAGAGGCAAAAAATCTATTTCCCTTCTCTGCCAGCCCCAAGCCTGTACTCCTGTACTGCCAAAAGCATGTCCTCAGTTTCCTATCTGCTTGCCTTCCGGATGGGGTACTTGGCATGCTTTTCCTTGCCTGGTATTTCCTCTTTGTGGAGGCAAATAAGGCACTTTTCAGCCTGAAGACTGATAAATTAGATTGTTTTTCTCATATGGTTTTACCTCCAGAGCCGGAATTAAAAACTTGGGGTTTTTTTGTTTTTTTTTTAAATTACCCGTGTCCATCAGAGCCACTAATTCCTGTCCCAGCTCTCTCTTCCCTATGCCCTTCTCCAAGAGGGTAGGCTCAGCTCCCCAAAACCACACCTAGCACACAACAAGGTAACCCCAAATCCATGCCCCAATCTGCAGTAAAGTCTCGCTGCTCAGTTGCAGAGTGGGGAGGGCGGACACAGGCAGAGGAAGAGCCCAGGGCACGGGGAAGCCCTGCTGAGCACAAGGTGGGCACCCCAGCTTTGCCCAACACTTAATCCCTCCCATAGACCCTCCTCAATATGGGCTCCAGGCCCCAACACCCCTCTTTAAAATGAGGCAGCCACCTGGTTACCAGCCTCAATGTCAAACACTGGTTTTACAGCAGCAACAGAAAGCAAGGCTTACACCCACAACTGCTGAACCTCACAAGTCACCAGCACTGTACAAGTCACATTTTCTCTCTCTTCTCATAAAAGGAGTACATAACAGCCTTTTGCTACTTTTGAGTTTTCTTTCAAGTGACAGATTAATTAAAGCTTTCTTCCTCTTACCAGCTAAGAGACACAATTTCTTTAAAACACATTACACACATTTATGCATGCATGATATTCAAGAATGCGCAGCCCCTCAAATGAAAGGGTGTGTTTCAGATGAGCCAAGCAACTCATGTCAGCCTCCACTTCCAGAGCACCAATCTTGACCTTCAGTATTTTTGCCATTGCCCACAGCAATTTTGTTAAACAGAAACTTAGTAGTTTAGCACAAATTAATCTAAGGGTATTTGACAAAGCCTAAATCTCATTTAAATAAATTTTCAGAAATATCATTTAGACTGATTTCAATGTAAAATGGGCTGATGTAATTTTAGCCTGCTGTTTATCAGCAATTACATTTTCTCTCCAAGGCTCAGTTGTTCACTCGACATTCCTGCAAACACCTTCAGAAAGGCACAAGCTTCTCCATCGAAAGGAACAACCCCTCAGACCAGAGCAGGGATGTAATGGAGCCAGCGAGCCTGGGCAAGCCAGCAGCTCAGTGTGAGGGGACAACGCAAATCCTCCCTCCCCAGTGCCACAGCAGGATCAGCATTCACCTCTCCCACCCACCCACCTCATCTCAGCCTTTCACCAAATAAAACAGTTGGTGACCCAAGCAGGCAAGTGCTGATTTTTGTCAGAGACATCACTTCAGGCTGGATTCCAATGGGAGGCTCCCAAGGCAAGGTGAGGCACTTCACCTCCACAGCTCAGAGATGCCATCACAATTACGAAGAACACATGAAAAAGGAGGAACTGGCTTTTCAGGTGCTAAGGCTGGCAGGAAAAAGGAAAAAGCCCTGACAACTTATATTACCACTGTGAGAATGAAAGGCTATGCCAAAGAAAAAAATGAATCTAAGTAAAAGCAAAAGAAACTACCTCTGCTCAGGTCCTCTCAGGAGCCTTCACAACTGCCTCTCATTTGTTTGTGTTTCTCAGCCTCTCACTTGGCCTTTGATTTTTTAGGCTTTTCAACTCCCTTCTTACCCTCATATATAAAATTTAAATGATAAATTGTAATTTTTTGGGAAGTGGGTGGGGGAAGGGGAAAGTGTTTTGTTTTCTTTAATGAAGTAAAGCTGACATCCTCATGATAAATCATATTCTCCTGGATGCTGGGATTACAAATTCTCATCTGCAAATTGCCCACAATGAAGTTCTAGGAGCTAAGGAACACTGAAACAAATACAATTTGGAGTTCCAAAATTCTCAGTTTAAAAAGGTTGCTCTTAAGCAACTTCAGAATAATATTCTTTTAAGACAGTGAAATGGAACACAAATCTGGCAAAAGGAAACAACAATGAAACTATGATGCTGAAAGATGTGTCATTAAAAACAGTTTTATTCCAATTCATAGAGAACAAGAAAAAAACAAGTTAATGGCATACTTCAACTCCATTAGCATCAAATAACTGTGTTACCTAAACATGAGCTGTGTACATATAAACTCCTGTTTCAGAGTTTCAAAAACCTCTGAAGTCTCTCGTATTAACACAGCTCTCCAGAAGTATAAGGATTTGTCCATCCTGCCCCCATCTAGAACTCCTACTGAACATATGCTTTCTTTTACTAATTGCAATTCCAAACAGAAATTTCCTAAATCACAAATTGTCATACTGGATCACTTTGGTAGCCTGCTCTGAAGAGGAGCCATTTTTAAATGCTTTTACTAACAGGTACAACCAGTTTTGCCCCATTCCTGTCATATGTTATCTGCTGTGCTTGAATAGATAAGCTCGGCTCTGGGGAACACACGAAAAGGGAGGAACAGGGAATTCCTATCTGGATTAGCTGAAAATGGGTCAGTGGGAACTCAGTGAAGTCATCCATCCCTAAATAGTTCCTTGGAGATTTCTGCCTTTTGCAGTGACTTGACAGGAACTTTTAACAAACAGGCACTCAAGAGGGGTGAGATGTGAAAAGACTGTTCCTGCCCTGCTGCAAGTCATTTGTATTAAATGCTATTTTATACAAACCTCAGCAAATGTGGTTTCAGAAGTTGGCCCTCTTCGCCAAAGAAGCTGCCCGCTCTTTCAGCTGGGCCAGCTCAACTGCTTGTGGCCATTTTCCAACTCAGACCTTTGAAGCATTTGTCAGAACCTGACACCTACCAAGAATGCACATCTTTCTTTCAACACGGCACAGGATCATAAAATCAGCCTAGAAAGGGGTCAAAGAGCATTTAGAGAGTGGCCACTGGAGGAAGCAGAAGGAGGAAGCAGCCCAACAGCAGTGATTCACCACTGCCTGAAAAGAGCAGCTGGACTGCAAAACCAAAGGCACCTTGGCTCATGTGCTCCTCTGTCTAAAGCTTGGCTGTCCCACAGTCCATGCAACACCATCAGTTGACAAAAGGTTTGTTTCTTTTGGAAAGCCTTGTAAAGCACTGCAATCTATACTTATCCTTTAAATATTCACTCCTCAAGAGAGATTCAAGTTCTCCTGAACTTGCGGGGAGGACAATCAAGAAAATACACCAAGGCAGAATTCTGTCTTCCTTCCCAGCTGAAAAAGTCACAGCACCCACAAAGTTCCTACACTGGGAGCTACAGGAAAGAAACCAGCAACACTCAATGCCTATAGCTCCCACCTGTTTCTGTTACTGGAGGCAGGGCCAGAAACCTGCAGCACACAATTGTGGAACAGTGGTATCCTTACTGTCAGTAGCTGGTGTGAGGTTTTTCCACCCTTCTAAAAAGCATCGCTTACTTTAATATGTTTATTTTCATGTCGAAAATCTGCTTGCCATCTGGAAAGTACAGTTTGTGAGCCACTGTAAGACACTGGCACTAACTACACTCAGAGTGTAGTGCCCCTCACCCTGATTTGCATCACGTGAAGTTTCTGGTTTATAATTGCTTGAACCATTTTCTGCTAAAAAGCACAGAAGTGTACGTAGACAATCCTGTATCCTCCACACAGCAAGGATCTTGAGGTGTGGCATTCATACATATACACCCATACCAACGGGCTGTCATTCAAATTGATCTCTTTGAACAGGGGCCCATCTATTTTGTTTCTTATTTGTTATATGAATAAATTCTCACAATGAAAGATAGATACTTCTGGTAACTGAAGGCATCTCAAGAGCTTTTTGAATCTACAGCAGAGCACAACAAGATTTAATAGAGGTAGCTCTCTAAATGTTTCTTAATCCAAATAAATAAAAATAGAAGATGAATATCCAGGTTTCCAAACCAACGTCACATTACAATCAAGAGCAGAAAAGTAACTAATTTAGTGCTTAAGACTCAAAATCACACACACGCATTACTGGTTGATACTATCAGCTGCTCTGGTATAACCAAACAGGGCAGAAAACTGTTTCCAAAACCTTAACTGTAGGTTGGTGCAGAGTCAGGGAAGGAGGGCAGATTCTAGACCAGGCTGTGAGAATAAGAGCTCATCAGACTGAGTGCATTCAGTTTTAAACAAAAAACAGATCAGAGCGAAAGTTCAACTTCTCTTAAAGAGGAGTCCTTCGTGTCCAAATCATTGCAGGCTCGAACTTGCTATCAACACTGCTCCCGGCAATCCTCAGTCAGGCAGCAAGTGCTGTAAACTCTCATCACAAGAGCACGTTCTAAGTTAGCCAAGCTTACAGAAAGTCGTCATTCAGTATTTTTTCAATTTGCTTTACTTTTAATCTTCTTACACCACAGGATTTTTTTTTCAAAATCCCCAGAATTTAAATCCAATAACACACAGCTCTAGACTTACGTGTTAAAACCATCCCAGACAGCTCACCTAACAACTTCAATGAACCTATTACCATATATAAACCTAATTATATTTTTATCAGTAACAGTCTAGAACTTCATCTCTTCATTGCCTGGATGTAAGGAGCTATGTAAGTGACTGCTGGTTTAATACAGTCTATGCACTAAAATAGCATACAAATGTATGCATATAGTGATTTTAATGCAATACATTAAATATGCAAATATACTGGGGGTTCAAGGATATATGCAGATATGATACATAAGGTGGGTTTAATGCATTATTTGTATGTATACATGTATATATGGACATTTGACAAATATAATTTTTATTTATTAAACCCAAATACAATTTTTTCAGCTTCTGGTTACCGCATACGTTGACACGTCAAAAATGACATT
>JAWWLZ010000757.1:0-10566 GCA_035041345.1 Poliocrania exsul | reverse complement strand
ACATAGATGGTGTAGAATACACAGCTTTGGTCACACCCACACAGTGATAAACTGGTCCCAGCTTGCTGAACTAGGACTTTCCCTCACCCTTTTCCCTCACCCTTTTCCCTCACCCTTTTCCCTCACCCTTTTCCTCACCCCTTGACCCCACATCCAACAAAGGATAGAGATTCTCCTTGGCTGTCCTTCTGTTGCTGATGTCTTTATGAAACACTTTTTGCTGTAATTTACAGTAGTGGCCAGATTAAGTTCTACCTGGGCTTTGGCCCTTCTAATTTTCTTCCTGCATGATCTCACAGCCTCCTTATGGTCCTCCTGAGCTGTATGCCCATTTTTTCCAGAGGTGATAAACTCTTTTTTTTCCCCCTGAGTTGTAGCTAAAGCTCTCCATTCAGCTGGCTTGTTTTTTTAGCATATAGGGATGGTCTTTTCCCATGCCTTTAAGATTTTCTTTGTTGCCTTAAGAGACTGCAGAAAAAAGGACTTCAGCCAACTTAGTGTATGAGATAAGATAAAAAGGGTAGGTCTTTTAATTCCAGGCCTAAGGCCTACGGGAATACATATCCATGCACATGAGTCCAAACATTGGCTTCATGGTTTTTATAAGAATGTCCATCCAATCCCTGTTCACCCACTCTGTGGTTCTGCCTTGTCCCACACCCTGGCACACCCTGTCAGGAATTGAGTCTGAGACCTCCTCTTCATCATCTTCTGAGGATAGAACCTGGGCTGTGGGCAGCCTTGGCCTTGAGTGGATTTAATTATAGCATGGGAAACCAGAGGGGAGGAAGAACACTTGCAAAAATAACAAGATGTGTTTTGAGAATTGCCAGCAAAAGCTTGAGAACTGCCAACACAGAGAGAGATGTCAGCCATCTGTCAGGACTCATCTGAAGATGTGTGAGCAAAGACTTTTAGCTAATTAAAAGTGATATATGTGTGTGTGGACAGAAAAAAAGACTATAAAGAGTTAAGCCTTCTGTTAAGGGAGGTTGCTGCTTGTGGCTTGGGGGCTTGGGATGCCTGAGCCTCTGAGGCTTCTGGAAACTTTTAGGTCTCTGAGCTTGCTTGTAGTTTATTTAGTTGTTAATAAAGTAGTATTTGCCAGCAATTGGATTAAGCCTCTTAATGCAGACCACCACAATCTTCATCCTCCTTGCAGCACGCAGAATCTTTAGAGGTGTTCCAGCTTTCTGGGTTTGGAGGTCACTGCTTATGTTTGTGTCTCCTAGTGGAGGCCTTAAGATATTTTTCAGCACTTTTACCTTGAAAAGAAGACTAAATAGCTAATGGAATTTTGAGGGAATGATATGGGGATGGGGTTGGTATGTCTAAACATTGAACTTAAGCTACTAGAAATACTGGTACACTAAAATCTACATTCACTACACTTACTTCTAAAAGGTATAAAAATTAAAAATAAAAAAACCCCTGAGGCGTCACCTTTTTAAAGCACATTCAGCCTTACTGGACTCCCTTGCCCTTCAGGACTGCCTCCCAAGGGACTCTCTTAAGCAGTTTCCTAATACAGGCCAAAGTCTGCCCTCTGGAAGTCTAAGGTAGCACTTCTGTGAGAATTGTAAACTCTGTCATTTTGTGATCACTATGCCCATGATGGCCACCAACCATCACATCACCCACCAGTCCTTCTCCGTTCACAAACGGCAGGTCCAGCAGGGCACCTCCCCTGGTTGGCTCACTCATACATGCACATTTCAAATTGCAGTCTGATTGTAAGCCCTCTCTAACAAGTGACCTGGAATAATTATTTCAAATGGGGCCCTGAGCAATGATAAGCCTTTGAAAAACTCCAACAGGAGATAGTTCATGTAGTAACACTTTAGTCTGTCCAGACAGGGCAAGATTATCCCTGGAGGTGTTCAAGTCAAGGCTGGATGGAGCTCTAAGCAACCAGGTCTAGTGGAAGGTTCCATTCCCATGGCAGGGGGATTGGAACTAGATGATCTTTAAGGTTCCTTCCAACCATTCTAGGATTCTATGATTCCAAGATGTAAAAAATGTGCTCTACACTGCAGCTGGGGAGAATGGACCTACCTGGAGCCTCCGGCAGAAAGCAGCAGGGGAGACTCAAGGTCAACCCCTTGGCTTTTGGAGTCAGAGATACAGAGGATCTGAAATCTGCTATACTCCAAGTGAAAAAGAGATACTGGCAGCTTCTGAAGGGGGTTTGAGCTGCTTTGGAGGTAATTGGTATTGAAGCACAGCTCCTTCTGGCACCATAGTTATCTGTGTTGGCTTGGATGTTCAAAAGGAGAGTCTCCTCTGCACATCATGCAACTGATGCTACATGGAGTAAGTGGTTCACACAATCAACTTGACTAGGAAACACCAGTCATCCCGGAATCTTGGAAGTGATCATGGACTGGCCAGAAGGCAGATTTTGGAATGTCACCAGAGGAGGAGGTGACACATGCTGAAAAGGACACACTGTATAATAAATTACCAGAAAGTGAGAAGCAATATGCCTTGTTTACTGATGAATCCTGCCATATTGTGGGAAAGCATCAGAGATAGAAAGTGGCTATATGGAGTCTCCTACGACAAGCTGCAGAAACTGAAGAAGGAGAAGATGAATGGAGTCACTTTGCAAAGGTGAAAGCTCTCCAGCTGGCTCTAGATATTGCTGAATGAGAAAAATGGCTGATACTTTATCTCCATACTGACTCATGAATGGTGGCAAATGCCCTGTGGGGGTGGTTGCAGCAAGATTAACTGGCAGTGTAGGGGTAAACCCATCTGGACTGCTGCATTGTGGCAAGATATTGCTGCTTGGCTGGAGAACCTGGCTGTGAAGCAACATCACATGGATGCTTACGTAACCAAGAGTTAGGCCACTGAAGAACACCAGAACAACCAGCAGGTAGCTCAGGCTGCTAAGATTGAAGTGGCTCAGGTGGATTTGGATTGGCAACATAAGGGTGAATTATTTCTGCCTCAGTGGGCCCCTGACACCTCAGGCCATCAAGGAAAAGAAGCCACATATATGTGGGTTTGTGAGGAAGGGGTGGATTTGACCATGAACACTTGCAGGGAGGCAGGGGGAATGAGTGAACAGCTTCATGGTACCTATGGGGGGTTAACTCAGCGGGTCTGTGGACCCCCCTAATGTCTGAGGCAATTGATGAAGAGATTGATATGGAGCAGTTCAGAGCATATTCTTGAATGAAAGCAGTTTGCAGTGCACCCTTAAGGGGGAAGAAACCACTTGCAGAATGCAGGAGACCTTTTGGCCAGTAGAATGCTTCCATGTATGTTTGGCTGAGCTGACTGACCAATGATGAGATGACACGGTGTGGAAATAAGTAGATAAAAGTAAAGTTGTAACTAAAAATAAAGTCCTTTGTCTTCGGTGTAAGCCTTCTGATCTAACTGCAGCCAGAGTTTGTCTCTGCCTCCTCCGACTGCCGCAAATCTACTTTACCCCAACAGGTACCTAGTTGCTGGCTGGGGTTAAACCATGATACATGGCCTATGGAAAAAGACAAGCATCCAAGTGTATAAAGCCATATGTAAATTGAAATACATATTAAAAACAAACCACACAATACTGAGAAGAAATCTTGTGCTGAGAGACCAATTGAAAGATGCTGCATAACTATGACAAAAACATAGCTTGTAGAGCAAATATTCAGAAAGAAAAAACTTTATCTCACAGTTTCATTTGTTACCTTGAAGTGCTGAGACCTGAACAACAAGCCCTGAGCTAATGCTGAGGCCTGAACTACAGGCTCTGAGCCCGATTTGACCTCTAGATGAACCTTCCAACCTAATGTTATATTTAGCCATGTATCTTCTTATTAGCCGAAATTCTGTATAATCCTTAGATAAATATGTAATATGATAAGACTACACCTGTGTAAACATGTATGCTTGTAAGTAAGATATATTGGTATTCACTTATTAGTGAAGACTAGTATCTGTTCATTAATGAGATATGAATGTATCTTTCTATATTTAGAGACTGGTCAAGTCCATGGAAGTAGGTGGCTGGCCTTGTTTGATAGTAGATGGTCCAAATTGACTCCCTTGATTTTCCTCTGAGCCCTGGCCAGGCTTTGGGCAAAACTCAAAGAGAGAAGAGAGCCATATATTTTCCAAACTAAGTAGTGATATAAGCTTGTTTGTTTAACAATATAAAAGCTGGACCCTTTCACAGCAAAGATAGAGACCTCAACTATGAGTGGATGCACTGCATAGGATTTCCCAGTTACCGGGAGTGGTTCTCTGACCCTTTGCTGTGATCAGGGGCTCCCCAGCTAATGTGCAGGTCTGGATGATGAATTATAGTAATGTATTAAAGGGCAACTGGTGATGTATCTTTCTTAATCACTATAGACACTCTTTGTAGTAATGATTAGGTGCATTGTTCAGCTTATCCTTTTATAATTCTTTGCTTCTTTTGTAATTCTTTGCTGTTTTGCACTATAGTAAATTTATGCACTTAAAGTTGGTGTCTGTGTGTTTTCTGCTGATCCTCGTCTCCTGGAAAAACATACCTTCAGCTGTCCTGAGGATGAGACATCAGAATTGTCCAAGTCATTAATAACCAGCACAAAAATTTACACACAAGTATTAGAGTTTACAGTATTAAAAGAATGCGCTTATTGTGTGATGGCAATTGTTGAATTTTTTAAACTGCATTTCAAGACAATTAATTAAACTACAGTATAGTTCAGGAAAGGTGTCAGACTGACATACTGGAGGATTACCGAATCAAATTCCTTACTGGCATCAATGAGTACGGCTTTGTTGCAATTGTGAAAAGCTCTACTAAATAAATTTAAAAAGAACTTCTCAAGCAATAACTTTTCTATGCTTTTATAAATTCATATGCTTTCTTCCTTGTTGAAAAAGAGGTCCAGAAAGTAGAAGGGAAACTCATCATTAAGGATACACACACCCAGACATGACCCTGTGTGCATCTGTGTGGAGGAACTATTCTTTAAAGGAAGAGACTGTTGAACCATGTAGAACTATTTAGTCTGTGGCATCTCTTGTGATACAACCAACTACAGATAAAGCCTAACTAAGTAATGCCTTTGAGATAAGGGTGTCTGTGGAAAATGGGGTCAAGACACAGAATCTAAAAATATAAGCAGACTGTAACAAGGTTCTGATCATTATGAAATCTGTTGAAGTTACTGTGGTATCAAAACCGTGAACACTCTAAAGCTCTTTATGAAGTCTAGGAATACTGCATATGGGATCCATTAAGTGACAGAAGGCTAGATCACGTGTAGCCTTACCTTAAATGAAAGCCCCCTGCATTCTGCTTATTGAAGTGCTGTATTTCTAAAATCTGCTGTTGCAACAGTATTAGACATAAAGTGCTCTCTCAGTTGTGTCATTGTGTCATTCTTTATTCCCTTTATATACACCATATATACGTGTGTGTGTATGTATGTGTCTACATGTGCATCTGAACAATGTAAATAAACCCTAAAATGGACTATTTTAGGCTGCCTCTGCCAGAGCTCTCAGTATAATGAAGCATAAATTTCCTTAAGATTCTTTGACAAACTCATGCTCTATTCAAACAGATCCTCTCTCTCCTTCTACAGAACTGCAAACTCATTAATGGTTCTACATTGCTTATTGAGTCATTCAAGCATACACAGAGCATGCTAGATTTCTTCCTGCTATCTCCTCCTTTCTGGGTTATATAAGGACACCCTTTCATTTTCATAAAGTTTGCTAGGTTATGCTGCTTGCAAAGACACTGTATGTATTTAGTGACAAACATGTTTGCACTTTCCTCTGTTTTGAAGGATTGACTCTCAAATGGCTGGCTAAAATGGCCTGTTTTTAAACTCAAGACAGAGAAAAGTCATTCTGAGGGATTTTTATCTCTAAGATTGGAAAGCAGGAAGAATTATGATTTTTAATTTAGAGCAGATGACTTTCCATTCTGTTTTCTTTTAATAGTTCATCATGTGAACTGGAATAAATCCTACTGTTTGCTTTGTCCTATGAATTACAGATAAAACCCAATGATTTAAATAATTTTTTTCTCCAAACTTCACAGATTATTCAATTTGCCTTATCCTGTCACAGGTATGTTAGACACCAGATAAGTTATTATTGGGTCAGAACCATCTTGTGAGTGTGTGTGTGGAGGGGGAAGGGATGGGGTGAATTTCACAGAGGTGGGGTGGCCCCGTGTCCCTCATGGCAGCCCCTGGAGCCCACACGGGGAAGACCTGGAGCAGCTGTCAGTCACAAACAGCCTGGGAAAACTATAGCACACCACACTTCCTGGAGCCCCTAACCCAGGCTCAGATTGGCAGGGACAGTGAGAACACTGCCCCTCACCCTGGCCTGGAACCCCAGAGTGGCCCGTGGGTCAGAGGCCGCATCTGGGGATTTGGCTATAGAGACCAGAGCAAATAAAGAGGCATGCACAAGGTCTTCATTTTGCCCTGGCCTGTTCTCTTCGAAGCTGTCAACATGTGACCTCCTAAGTGCCAACTATGTTTTTTCTCTCCTTTTTCTTTCTTTATTCTCTCTTCTGTTAAGCTCTCTTCATTATTTTCTTGCTCTTGTGGTTAACTTAAACACTTATTTTCTGTGACGTGTGGGTACCTGACTTAAGTTGCATGGAGTTTGTGTTTGCTGGGTGTAACAAAATTTCTCTATAGCAATGCTTGTTAGTCTTGGTAATCTGTTGTAATGCTTTTGTGAAGTTGCATGTTTATCTTTGTAAAACCCTTTTTGTCAAAATGCCTATTTTCTCACCAAATTAAAATAATTCTCTTAGAGACAAATGTGTAGTTTTTCTCTGGACATGAATTCAAGGTATCAAAGAATCAAAAGACTTTGCAAGAGTTTGCGTAGGCAAAATCTCTTGAAGCCTAAAATTAAAATATACACCCGTTAAAGCTTGGAGCTCTTGACCGGGTCGTTACAAGCTAATATGCATAGAAATGCATTCAAAGACAAACTACAAGGAACTGGTGCCTTTTCTATAGGCTTCTAATAATAGTTTGGCTGCTGCTAAATCTGTCAGAAAAAAACATGTTTTTAAAAGGTAGATATGAGCTTGAAGAGGCAAAAAAACACCTAATAGGATTTTCAGAAGTACAGAGGTTTAACCATGTCTTAAAATGATGTTAATTGAATATGTAGATGCTTTTGCAAATCCTATTAGCAATCTATTACATACCCCACCTGAATTGTTTATCCCAGCAAGCATACCATTTACCCTCAGCATAGGGCCATTCTGGAACATGTGGGGTTCGTCACAGACTACACAGTATTCATTCAATACTGGAATCCGCTGCTCAGCAAATTCAATAGTCTGGGAACAATAAAAATAAGAAAAACAACATCTGCTTAAAAATAATTCATAATCAGCTCAAGCTCCACAGAGTTTCATAAATGAATAAGATATGACATCCTACCTGCACAAGAAAGCCACGGTCTTGAACCAAAATGCATTTTGCACCATAATGTTGCTGCAAGGAAAAATTTCAGGGAGCTTCAGTGATGGAAAACTAATTATAAGGATGTTTTTGTGTTCAAATATGTTAAACAATATTTGCATCTACAAAGATCTGTCAGTTGCATAAACCAACCATTACAAATCAACAAACCTTTTACTTATTGGTCAGTGTGGGGTACATTTTTAACATTTCTTTTTAGTTCTTAAATCTGATGTATCTGTTTTCTATATCAGCATCCCAAAACCTTTAGTCTCAAATGGAAACACCAGGGCCTTCATTCTAATCAACTGGCATTTGGTAACTTCCTTTAAATTTTGACTGTGTATTGTATGTCCAGATATGGGCTATATGCTTAGGCTTGAGAGATTAATATAACTCTCAGAACAGCTGCAAGTATTTTTCATTTAAATATTTGCTAAGATCTCCCTTCTGTGAGCACCATGCTATCAGACCTCTGTGCTCAGATCCCACTCAGATTCTTTCTGCATTTTTATTTCAATGTACAATAAATAAATTAGAAGAATCTTTTGTTATAGGAGTCACTAATGTACAAAATTCCCTCTGGGATGATATTTATATCAGCCAGCTCTATTTACAGCTTTTTGGGGTTTTGTTTATAGTCTTATTTTCTTTCATTTCTCTAATTCCAGTATGATGATGATCACAGCTGAAAAGACCAGAAAGAGAGGTAACTTGGCACCCGAACAAGCCAATGGACAGTTCCTTCCCCCACAAAGCAAACAGGGAAATGAGAAAAGACCTGTGTGATCAAGCCAATTTTGCAGCACAGAAGCTCACACTCTCCCTTCTTCCTGCAGCAAGAAAGGAGGCAGGGAAGGAAGTGGATCATTGAATTTTTCCTATTGCCAGCAGCTGTACATTGTTGAGCTATATTCAATGCGAGATGTAAAATCTCTGTCTTAACCTAAGCAAATTCTGGGTTTATAACTTAAATATATGTGCATGCACAGTTGCTTAAATCCTCCTTAAAAAGCTGACTCCATTGCACTTGTCTTCCAATATATTTAATATATCCAATATATTCACTAAAATATGTCCTAAATATTAATGTCTTTGCATTATAAGCATAATAGTAGCTTGAAAACCTGCATGTTCTCCAACAATATTACATTTGGAAAATAATAGGAGGAAAATGAGCAGAATAAAAAATTATTACGCACAACAGTTTGTGAAGGAGATGATGAAGATGGTGTTAATATCCCAATAAGCCCTGAGGTAAGAGAGAGACTCCTGCCCTCTGCTATGGTGGACTCTTTCAAAGGCTCCATTTTGGATGATTTAGAGGCACTGGAGTAAGTCTTGCTGAGTAATTTGTGGTTCTTCAATCCATCCAATTCTTCCATTCTAAGATTACTGGAGTAACACCTACTTAAAAGTTTGTGGGACTTCAAGGTGCTGTTGTGCTCACATCGAGGGTCCCCAGAACATGACCTACTTAATAGCTTATGTGGCTTTAAAGTGATGCACTCCTCTTACTTGACAACTGAAGAGCATGACTGGTTCAACAGTTTGTGTGATTTAATAGCTATTGTCTATTCTGCCCTAGGGTCACTCAAAGTGTGGCCAAAGGTTCTGTGAGATTTTGCGGCACACATATCCTCTGCCCTAACTGTTCTATAGTAAGTCCTTCTCAGTAGCTTATGAGTTTTGGAGATCCCATCCTGTTCTGACTCCAGCTTTGATTTATTTTTACCACAGCCAGGTGGAGGATAACTTGGTGACCTTAAAAATAAAAAAGGGAAGATGTAGTTGAAGAATAATCAGTCTTGTGCAAATCAAACAAATAAGTCCAGATATATTCACAAATTTTTAAGTGCCACCTGTTTTTATGTATTTGACTAGTGATAAACACAGCTCAACATTTTTTAAAAAATCAATTGTATGTAGGGCTAATTTCTCAATACCAAATAGACATCTTACTCCTATTTATACACAAAGTCATCCATTGAAAAGATGACTAACTACTTAAGACAAATGAGAGCTATATCCTTGCATCTCTGTAAAGGTCCCTGTATCTCAAAACAAACCATTTATTCAGGTGATTATATTTTAAATGAAACCCACATATTTCACACAAGATTATATAACATTTTTCTTATAAAAATCTATCTTTGCGATCATGGCATGATCCTATTAAAGCTATGGTCTTATGGACATGACATAACAAATTCTATGTCCAGATCCAATGAGCAGTGAAACTTGCAGGCAGTGAATAAAATTTAATTCATCTGACATGAACAATAAAAAAAAAAATCACAACAATCTGGGTGCTTTGTGGAAGACAATTTGATGCCCTTCTCTCCTGTTTTAGACAAACTCTAGCTCTTTAACACTAGAAATGAGAATGTGAGGGACCTAAAATATTGTCATGGTTTAGGAATGGTATTCTCTAATTAATACTCCCGCTAAAACCAGGCTGTTCCCCCTCCCTCCTCCAATTGGAGATCACAGATTGAGATAAGAACAATTTACTGAAAACAGCAATGAGATAAGAAAATGAACAGTAATAGCAACAATACTAATGACAAAGGATATAAGAAAAGAAACCATTCACATGAACACACATCCCCCTGCCTCCAATGGTTCCCTCCACCTCCTTTTCTTGACTGGAAGAAACACCTTCTCCCCTGTGGGGTGATGGGCTGATTAAGCCTTGATGAGTTGAGGGAAATGCCTCAGCCCCCCGGAGGGATGCTCCCAGCAAAGGACAAAAGCTTTCAAACTGATAAGATTAACAATAGGTGGAGTGTTGTTAAAGAATGACATGGCCCTCCTTTGCGATATCTGCTATGACTACTCAAAGAGCCACCCCCCTCAAGCATCTGTATCACTCCTCAGAACATTTTGCTTTAGTCACAGGAAACCATCTGAAGAAAAAAAAAAGGTATAAAAAGAAGTGCAGTTTAAACTGCATGAGAGGAGAAGAAATGCCATGTCTCTTCGAGGGTAACTGCTGGCAGCTTGTCCTGCCTCTTCCCACCTCCTGGAACAATGTAGGGTGAGGAAACCATGTGTTTTCTATACTCTATACTTTACTTTCTTAACTTTACTTTCTTACAAAGCTTATTCCTTTATACATTCT
>JAWWLZ010000755.1:0-10592 GCA_035041345.1 Poliocrania exsul | reverse complement strand
TTTAGCTACTGAGCAGTGCTCACACAGAGTCAAGGCCTTTTCTGCTCCTCACCCCACTGCCGAGGAGGCTGGAGGGCACAAGGAGGTAAGTAGGAGGGGACACAGCTAGAACAGCTGACTCCACCTGACCACAGGGGTATCCCATCCATACGGCATCATGCTCAGCAGATAAAGCTGGGGGAAGGAAAGGTGGGATCTTCAGAGTGATGGCATTTGTCTTCCCAAGCCACAAGTTTGCATGACAGAGCTCTGCTTTCATGGGGAAGGCTGAACCTGCCTGCAATGGGAAGTGGTGAATGCAATCCTTGTTTTGCTTGCATGCACAGCTCCTTTGTTACCTGTTAAACTGTCTTTATCTCAAGTCCTTGGATTTTCTCGCTTTCACTCCTCCAATTCCAATCCCCATCCCACCAATGAGAAGGAACAAACAGCTGTGTGGGGCTTAGATGCCAGCTGGGGTTAAATCACCACAATAAACATAACACCCAGTTGCTCCACTGCTGTTCTGCAAGTCACAGCTTTTCACAAACCAACCCAGACCAGGACTAGAGTTTCAACCTTCCTTGTTTCATAACCAGTCCCACTGACACAGAACTAGGTAGATGGTAGGTGACAGTACCTTCCACTGCCCGTGTAGGTTTTTCACTGTACCTGATAGAAGCATATGTGGCAATTCCAAGTGCCTACATTATGCAGAAGTAAGGATCAGAATTACTCTCCAAGTCATAAATACTCGTTTGGCTCTGATATAACAACACTGAGCACCATAATAGGCAAAATGTAATATATATGACTGGCCATTAAAACTACAGCCATTAGAGAAAGTTACCTTCGGCTTCAGAATTCTTTCCTCTATCCCAGCTACTCAATGGTTCACACTGCCTGTCCACAAATTCAGCAGTACCTGGAACTTGGAAAAAGAATTAACATCCAAATCTTTGACTCATTAGAAGTTCTATGTTGTGTTCAATGTGAAACTGCAGTAAATAAAGAAAGGTTGTGAGTCAAAAAAAGTACACTTATTATGCATATAACATGATGTTGCTACTCTATAGGGGGCACATTAAAACACCACAATGATAATATTGTGTTTTCTTTTCATCTTGTGAACTGCTTAAGTGAGCAGCTCCATCAAATGTCAGTAAAGTCAAAAATGCCTTTCACATACCGAGAGAGCCACAACTTGGACAGCAATCAGATGAGGGATCATTTGGTTTTTCAAACAAGCTAACCTACAAAAAGAAAAAAGGCACAACTTTATGAAAACTTCAGGCCAAGTAAAGTGCACAAATACAAATGTAGTTGCCAAGTCTTGCACTTGAAAGAAGTTGCCTTCTCCACCTTTTGAAATATAGACTCTCACACTCTTCTGTTCCCTTCCATTTACTGTATTTCGGTATTTTAAATGGCATACTGCTTGCATCTGAATGTTACCAAAATCACATTATACACAGCTGATGTGTTCAGCTCACTAAGTATACGACAAGCTGAACAAAACAGCAGCAAGCAAATTGCTGGCGTAGAGGAAACCTTTTCTTTTTAGTAACAGTTAACTACTATGGCTACTTACCATTTTTGCAAAAATATACTGTAAATTACATTCAAAGTCCTATCCATAGTCCTCACACAGGTACAGTCCTCATCCTTCCTACAGCAGCTCTGCATTTGAGACCATGAAGTTTGGGAACATGAGGCACTGTATTAACTGAACAATGGAGAACAGCTAAGACAGTCGCCCATGCTCTATTTTTTGCTATGGTGAAATGAAATAGCAATTCTGTAGCTGCCAGCAGGCAGAGACAGCAAACATAACAGCTAAAAGGTCATCAAAATCTTCTAGAATGTACAGCTCCCACTTAATCCACACCTTCACCAACAGATGTGGTTCTGCAAGTCTCCAATAATGCAGTTCCACCCTTTCACTATTGAACAGTCAGCAACAACAACCATCAAACCAACCTGACTTGTGCAAGAAATCATGGCCAACTAACACCCCAAATCCAGCAACTTCTCAGTTTATGTTAAAACTGTATCTCACATACACAAGAGAAATGCTTTAGGAGAAAAGGGCATGCACATGAACCACCGACCCCACCGCCCGCAGCAGTTACAAAACTGCACGGGAATAATCTACTCCTTTTCACCACCAATCTGCAGCTTTAAGTTTCTACCCTGCCTAAGTCAGCTCTACTGCCTTTTCAGCCTATGCTGGTCTACCAGCCTACCCACACAGGTACTCAGTTCCCAGCTCTCACACCGCAATTAACGAGTTCCTAGTATGTGCTGCTTTTATGTGCACTTTTTATTTCCTACACATGTGCATCCTTTCTCAATCCAATGTGAAGCGGCAGTGATGAGCATCTGGAAGAGCAACACTCGTCGATCCTGGGCTCACCGTCCCAGGAGGCTCCAGGGAGGCAAGGCACCACCTCAGCATTTTCTGAGACTGAAACTGCTGCTGTCTGCGTTACAAAGAGGGCTTTGCTGAAGGGAAAGGAGCTGTAAGGGAATGGGGGATGGGGTAGTGCGGTTTCCAAGGGCTTTTCCAGTAGGAGGTGCGGGGTGCGGGGCCTTGGGCGGGCACAGGGACCGGCCAGGCTGAGAAGCCCCAATTCCAGCCAATGGGAGGAACGGGCAGGGACCTTTCGGCCGGGAAATCCCTTAAAAAGTTCTGATTCTTTTTGTTCTGGGTCTGTGTCCTAGGCTAGACAGACACACGCGATTCAGATGAATTTGTTAAACAGAAGTTTAGTTTTGCTTTGACGACTTTGTCCCCTCTAAATTTTACTGGTAAAATGTAAGCATTTCTCACAGTTTGCTAGAAAGCACCGTCCCTCCAGCACCAAGTCCAGGGCAAATTCCTTCAAGTACTTCAGGAATCTCAGTAACAGAGGAGCCCACCAGTCACCCAGACTGCACGGACAGGGACTGGAAGAAGGAATGGGAAAAGAAGCAAACACACTACAGCCCAACAACTGTCGTCCTCCCCATCCATACCTTCTCAAGGGGCGGGAGAAAATCCTCGTCCCCCAACGCTGCATTCCATTCCTCGTCCATCACGCTGCGCCCTGCCAGACCTGCTTGCAGGAGACAGAGCACATCACCATGCGCCTCCCGCCCGATTGCGGAGGGCTCCGCACGGACAGGAAATGGCGGCCCGCGCCCAGGCTCGCCAGCCGCGCCTGCGGGCAGGAGCAGGGGAGAGCGCAGCCTGGCCCGGCCGCTGCGCTGGTGGGGGCGGCAGTGGCAGAGGGGGTCGCCCGGGGAAAAGCCTCTCACTTCCATAAGAAAAGCGCCCAGCCCCGATCCCACCGCCTTCCCTCGACCACCACAGCCTCACAAGGACAGAAAATGGCGCTCGGCGCCGGCACCGCCCCCAAAACCCCCCGCCACGTGCAGCCACCGGCCACGTGACCGCGGGAACGCGCGCCCGCGCCAACGCCGGTTCCCGCGCGCGCCCTGCGTGCGACCCGCGTGCCTGGGAGACAGTGCCCGGGAAACAGCCCCGGGAAACAGCCCCAGGAAACGCTGCCTGGGAAACACTGCCCGGGAAACAGCCCCAGGAGACGCTGCCCGGGAAACACTGCCCGGGAAACAGCCCCAGGAAACGCTGCCTGGGAAACAGCCCCCAGGAAACAGCCCCGGGAAACCGCCCCCGGAGCTGCCCCGGCTCGGGCACAGCCAGGTCGCGGGGCACACACACGCTTTCCAAGCGTCGGCGTAATAGCTAACAGCACATACAGCTTTGCTGAATTTCTGTTTTAAAATATGTTAAACAGGTTATGTATTTAGAAAACAAACCCCCAAACCTAAGCACAACACCACAACATCCCCTTCCCACCGTTTTTTGTTAAATCAGACTAGCTAGAGAAAAGAGCTGAATTCCTGGCTCGGGAGATGATGCTGGAGTTCAGGAGAACATCACAAGGACTGGTATCAGTTCAATACATCTATTACAATGGCAGCAAGTGCTCTGACACTTCTGCTTGTGTTTCTGATCTGCTGGTGTCTTCTCTGTATCTCCCTTCATGCTGAGGCGTAATCCAGCAATGCTAGTTCAGGAAAACATACAGGGACTATATGTCATTTCATAATTTCCTTAACTTGCTTCTCCATGTTCGCCAGATTTTCCTCATCAGAAAAACTACTTGAAAAACTGTGTGCCTGTTCGAGAACTTTAATGCCTTCTATTGCAGAGAAGTCACACCTGATCTATAATTCTGAATGCCTATCATGGGCTTTGGGCATAAAGGCAAATTCCTGAAGCAGCTAGAGAATTTTGAAAAGTGATCTCTGAACTAACACTTTGGGTTTTTTCCCCTTTGCTGTCATTGGTTTAGCCCTGTCCTTTATAGCTGCTCATTTTTCAGGAGCATTAAGACAGGACAAGGTAGTAAAGAAACTTAACCAGCTTCTCTGTCTCACAGGCAGGTTAAAGCTGCACCACTGGATGATACACGTGATGCTGTGCTTAGTGTAGGTAGCAAAGATAGCTGCTGGGAGTTATTAGCTTTCAATAAGCATTCAGCAAAACACAAAATGTCAAAGGATGAAGAATTTGCAGTGGGAACATCTCTGTGGGAGGTGAATAAAGCTATTCACAAGTTCCTGAAGCAGAACCTGAAACTAGCAAGCTCATGAGTTAAATTTCCCTGTGCTAACCCCTTAACACACCATCGTACTTTTTGTCCAAACAAAGGAACAGAGTAGGCTGCTCCATGAGACAAAACAACTTCTGTTCTCATTGCACTGGAACTCTATTTTAGATGACCTTAAGCAAAAAGAGCAGTATGTGTGTTCTGAGAAGTCTATTGTTAATGGCAGATGTGCTACTCTGGAACCCTAAGCAAATCTGAAAGCTTCCAAATTGTTCATCCTCCTTTCCATCAACAAGTTATTGTTACCACAGCTATGCCAGCATGTTCACTACTTCCATACTCGCTCAAGGAGATACAGGACTTTAGGTTAATGGTACACATGATGAGCAACTATGAATGCAGTCATGTAGCAGATCTGTACTCAGCGGTGGATGATCTCTGTTATTTTAGCTTCAATCAGATATCCCATGATAATAAATGGACTCAGAGGGTTATTTTCTGTCCTTATTTCTTTGATTCTCTTCATTGAAGGACACTATGTACTGCATCCAAATTAGATTCCACTACATCAGAAGAAGCCAAATGATGAAATATTTGTGAATGGCAAGAAATTACATGGTAATTGTAGCTAATTTCTTCAATTAGTTGATAAAATCAATGTTCAATTTGTTGAGCAATCACTGTCCAATCCTTGGAGGATTCTTTGGGGAGTTAAAACTCTTTTTTGCCCCCTTAAGGCTGCTGAGAATTCCATATAAACTATGGTGGCAGCATACATTGCACAAGACGTTTGTGGACTAGCCTTGAGGTCATTTAACCCAACCAGCCCCACTTCAAGTTGCCTAGAGTGAAAACAGAACAAAGACATGTAAACAGTATTTTACATAGTACATTCAAAAGTAATATGGAGCCACAGATAACCCAAAAACATAGAAGTATATTACAAAAACTTACACAAATTAATCCCAGATATAAGTGCAATGCCTCCAAGTGAGGAAGAGGAAACTAGCAATATAAACATCATAGTCCTCTCAGATATGGGCTCTGGATGCTGACAACCTGCTGTAATGTCCCCTCCTCTCACCACTGCCCAAGAATGAACCATCAACCTCAGCACCCAGAGCAGCCGTAGAAGGGTGAGCACAGGAAACAGGGTAGAAAGTATGTGTGTACATAAAACATTTTATTCTTCCTTTTTTGTGTAACACTTAGTGCTGGCCTAAAAACAATTAGACACTTAGGATTTCAGTTATACTTTCAACAAATTCTTGGCTTTAGTTTTATAAAAGGTGTGGTTTCTCTTTGCCTACAAACAAGATTTTGGCTGTAACACATCTGTTTCTACATCTTGAACTCTATCCTGATGTATTATCAGTATCTTTCAGAAGGGAATCTGGGGCTATTTCTAACAAAATGCAAAACCTGCTAAGTTTGTTAGCCATGTGACCATGGCCCTGTTTTCAACAATGGGGAAAGTTATTAATTCATCGAGTATAATGTTCTATAATGCCTCAATTTTATGAGTTTGTGCATGTTATAATTATTCATACCTGCAAGTACAGAGTAAAGTGTGCCTTAAGGCAATAAAAAGAAAATTCAACATAGGTGGAAATTTCTCTAAGAGCTGGATTTAACATACCCTTTGTCTTACAGATTTACCAAGAGCTTCAAAATTAATTTAGGTTCCCATTTTTCTAGACTCTGTCCAGGCACATAGGAAGACACACTCTTTGCCCAGAAGACAATGTGTAAACAGAATAAAAACTCCACAACACAAACCCTGCAGGACAGAGACAATACCCTTTTGTGAAGTCACCTGTGGCAGCAGTTTTCACAAGAGAGAAGGAATCTCTACCCTTCTGCTTGGCTCACAGTTGTTACAATAAAACATTTTTCCTAGGGAGTGACCAAGAATGCAGTGAAATACAGAAATGCAATGAAATCGTTTGTCTGCTATAATAGTTACTATGGACATCTTTCAAAGCATAGGACAGAGAAGACAGGCTTGCAAGAGTATAACTAGGTGCTTGCATGCTGAAAAAACCACTTCTTCACACATCTCTACTTTCGTGGGTTTCAGTTTAATTCACTTTCTTAGCACCAACACATGGCTGAATTTCAAATTCCTGTGATAGCAGCTGGACAGACTTCTTGACTCACCAGCTAAAATCTTCCAATGGCCAAGAACCACAACATACACTTGGATTCTGAGAGTGGCTCAGAGGGGAAAGATGATGGTGAATTTGCTGAGATGTATAGAAAAAAGAGTGTCAGTTCAACCAAGCTTGTGTACAGCTGGATTTCAGGATGTTAAGTCTCTGCTCTTTTGTTTCCATATGCAGTTTGAAATTCAATTACACAGCACTTTTCTTGTGGAACAACTGGGCAGTCCTGCTGCTAGCCACAGAATCTGGTTTGGGCTTCACTCGAGCAGGAAGTACAGGCTGGGATTGTTGTGTAGCTTGTTTTGCAATGTTCTCATGTGGGGAAACTATCTCTACTGTCTTCCTTGAAATTCAGCAGTTTTTCCAAGGATGCTCTATAAATATCCCTGAAGTCTGACGTTAACCAGGGTTTCAATTGTGAAAAGGACAATCTGAAATTGAATTAAGTAGTCCCAAATTAAAAAAAAAAAAACAACCCCTCCCCCAAAAAATACACAGACCAAAACCCATAAAGCAAACTAACAAAACACAAGCACACACACACACAAAAACTAACTTAGGATTAAAAATAGTTTTTTTTAATGTAATGTATTTTCTGGCAGATTGTCCCTGTTGTTTAGTCTGGTCAGTGCCCTTTGCTCCGCACGAGTTCCATGCGACCCCGGGCAGGGCAGGAGCTCACGTTACATCCTCCTCGCAGGAGGCCAGTCCCGTGAAGACCAGAATGGCTTATTTTGGGCAGGGGTTATGCCTACATTTTGTCACCACTCTGGCTGCAAAAGTATGGAAGCAAACGGGCGGGCTTCCTTTTTTTAACGAGTGACATCCCATTCTTCACCTCCAGCAAGTGCAAAGCACCTCCTCACGGCGGGTGCTGCTCCCCAAGGCGCCTCCACGGCCGCTCCGGCGGCGGTGCGGCCCCGCGGCTCGCTGGGAGCTGTAGTCCTGCGCTCCGCAGCGCCCAGCCCGCTGCTCCGCCGCGGCCGCCGCGAGAACTACACGGCCCAGCACGCTCGGGGCCGCCGGCCCGGCCCGGCCGCTTCCTGCCCCCGCCGCGGGAGCGCGGGGCCGCCGGAGTCGAGCAGGTACGGGAGTGCAGCGGGGAGGGCAGGGCAGGGCAGCGCGGGGTAGGGCAGGACACGGCACGGCAGGACAGGGCACGGCAGGGTAGGGCAGGACACGGCACAGCACGGCAGCGCAGGGCAGGGCGCAGCAAGGCAGGGCACGGCACAGGACGGGACGGCAGGGCAGGGTAGGGCGGCTCGGCGGGAGCCGCCGCGGCGTTCTCGGGGCGCGGAGCGGCTACACGGCGCTGCTGCCGCCGCCTCCTCCGCGCCGCTCGGCCCCCATCGCTCGGCACCTATCGCTCGGCACCCATCGCTCAGCCCCCATCTCTCGGTCCCCATCTCTCGGTCCCCATCGCTCGGCACCCATCGCTCAGCCCCCGCCGGGCCGGGCCCCCCAGCGGGACGGAGCGGCCGCGCCGGGCCGGGGTCGCGGGGCACCGACACGGACACGGACACGCCGTGGGAGCGCGGCCGGAGGGGCGGCAGCGGCGGGGAAGGTTGTTGGGCGGCCTGTGGAGCAGGGAATTGCTTTCCTCGGTTTTCACGGGCCTGAGGCAGCTCCCGTTAAGCTGCAAACAGAGATGATGTTGGAAATGTGAGTTCGCTCCTAAGGTGTGAATTTTATGTTCTTGTATTTAGTTACAGTCCCCACAAATATATATATGTGCACAAATAATAGAAGCTTTGTTGGAGACAAAACAAGTTTAAAGTTACATTTTTTTTATAATTTTACTTAGATTTATCATATGGCAGCGACCATATACCCCTTGGTTCAGAGCTACACAAAAGCTCAGCAGTAGCTCACCTTGTGTAGTCAGGAGTCTTTTTTTGTCAAAAAGTTGCTAACTTATATTGCTTATACTCACCTATGACCAATACAGTTGTAGAAGAGCATGGACAAGCTAAGGTGTCCGTAAGGTACGGTGAGAGGTGGCATACTGTCCCTGTTTTGAAGGGCTGCTCCTTTCAGGACCAGTGTAACATCCTTTAGTCCCTTCTGATGGAGGACAAACTGCCCCAGAAGAGGAACCGAGGAACTCTGCTGTCCTGTGCTCACGTTCTTGTCTTTCACTGTAGGCTGTGCTTATTTCTCATACTTAATATGTGCTCAGCCTGCAGTTTATTTGAAATTTATGCCTTGAGTTTCATTCATCCATTCACCTGCTCAGAATCTGAGAGAAGACCAGGTTATACTAAGGAGCACTTGTAAAAAGAATTTTCCTTATTTGAATGAAACACTTTGATTAGTGGATTCTGGTATTTCAACCGTGAGTATGAGGTGGTTGTTAGGAGTAGTGACTTTAAATAGAATTTGAAACGTAAATAGCTTTCAGAACTCCAGCTGCTGTTTTTCCAGCACCGTGATGGCATGGTAGAGACTATGGGAGTAGTGATCCTCTCTGCTTCCTTCCTCCTGCCTGCCCACTATGGGAGGTTCTCCGGTGGTAAATACCAGTCCTACAATCCAGCTAAGCACAGTCTGTGCTCATGGGATGGCTGGGATGACTGACTGACTGAACACAGTTTTGTTCCTGCTGTGGGGCAGACCTGTTTGGTGACCTTCTTGCATGGCCTGGGCAGTAAATCTGAGTGATCTGTCAAGGTGGGTGTCTCACCTTAAAGCATCGGCACACACACGTCAGGAGCTGAGCCATAAACTGCCATTGTTAAATTCACTGTCCAAGCAAACTAATAGGGTTTTGCCATCCAGTACAGAGATAATTAGATCACAGAGCAGTCACCAGACTACAGTAAGGTTTCTAAATCTGTTTTGCCCTTATCTTTGCTCCTTGATGCTTTTTAGATTTTGAAAGCAGGAGAGAACCTGAAGGCAGTGAAAGCAGAAACTGGTAGAGGCAAGCCTGTGAGGATTAATGAAAGTCTAGTCCTGTCAATATTACCATCTGAAAGTCTTGTGGAGTGTAGCCCAGAATGGGACTGGGGAAAAATAACTTGCTTCACACTTTATGACAAGCAACAGAAAACCTGAATTACTAAGTTCTAATCCACTTGTTCTCTTTTGCTGCTCTTCTGACACAGTGCTTCAGATGTTTGTAGGAGCATTATAGGTAGGGCAATAGGTCATACTAAGCTTCACCACAGACAACAAGTGAAATTATATCCTGAAAAGGGACAACAGGATTCCAAGTCTCTGTAGAATTTTGAGCATTGGAGAATACCTTGACCTTAGTGGTGTTTGAAGATCTGGTTGATTAGATACTAATGATGGTGAGGACTGTGTTGATAAACATATGGTTGGAAAAAGTAGTTGGTGTTTTAAGCCCTTACCTAGGAGAGGATCCCAGACATACTGTGATGTGCTAGCAGTTTGGACAGACTTTTTTATATCTGAAAAGGGTTTCAAATTTTCCTTCTAGATGTAGCCATTCCATCATAAGTGAAAGAAGGACAACTGAGCATGCTTTAGGGCAGTGTACAGCAGCTCTTAAAAGATTGCTCCAAATTTGGGGGGGAGGTTAGTACTACAAAGGTATGTCAACGATGTATTT
This sequence comes from Poliocrania exsul, assembly GCA_035041345.1. Lineage (NCBI taxonomy): Eukaryota > Metazoa > Chordata > Aves > Passeriformes > Thamnophilidae > Poliocrania > Poliocrania exsul. The sequence goes on along the minus strand of JAWWLZ010000755.1, from coordinate 252 downwards.
CCTTTATAATACCTGTTTTTATCTTAATAACTGTCCTAAATACAGGCATGAAAATTTAGGGAGGTGCTTCAACAGCACTTAACACTGACTTTCATGAGAATAACAAAGCCAGAATATTTCCTCCTGGAGTCAGTGCTTGGAGAGCTAAGTTACGTGATAGGTTATGAGTTTCAGAAGCAAAATCAAACCTTTTCCTTGCCAAAACTGGATTGAAAAGGAAAAGAAATATGGGTGCAGGGAAACACTTTTTTC
>JAWWLZ010000754.1:0-10602 GCA_035041345.1 Poliocrania exsul | reverse complement strand
TCTATTGATTTATTTTTAATTAATTTTTATGGAGGAAATAACTTGTTACATGCATCATGGTTTTCAAATTCCATACAGATCACTGCAACCAATTCTTGTATTATCTTATGGTAAAGCCAGGTATTTTGTGTGGCACAGGTAAGACTCTTCATTAGCTGGACTGAAATTCTGAGCTCCTTTAAGGCAATAGGGATTTCAGAGGCAGAAGTGGCACAGTAGAATGTTTTTATAGAAATTAGCAATGAGTTGGTGTTCTCAAATGACTCCATGGGTGTTACTGGGGTGACATATCAGGAAGCATGGAATATCTTGAGAGAAATCACTTCTCAATGACAACACAGAAGGGCAAAGCTCCAAAGCAGCCTGTGTTAAATATCCAGAAACATCCCTGAAAGAATCTCAGAAAGAATCCCAGAGACAATGCACCCTGTTGGGCAGAAGGTGCAGGGGATCACACAACTCACTCACTCACAAATATGACCACGATAAATTTACACTCACTTTTACTCACATGCCAAGACAACACTAACTGAACATCCTTTAAGATAAGCATATAACTCTTCCTTTTGTACTAAATCTTTCTGAAATTAGGATTTGGTTCTGCATGTCATCCTCCTAACCCTGGCAAGTATAGAGAAAACATCATCCTCCTAACCCTGCCTTTCAAGTATAAAGAAAAGTGTATTCCTTAAAAGTAACCAACTGAAAGAAAACACTAAAATTGATAGGGTAGTAGTGATAGAGGAGTAAAAATTATTTCCCCAGCCACTCTTCCAAAAACATTCAGAGTATTAAATGACAAGTTCAGGTTGTCTTCAGAAGAAAGCTTTGTGCACCAACCCTGATGGGTTGTGATTTCTGCCTGCCAGAACTCTGCTGGGTTATGATTTCTGCCGCTGCGTGCAGCTAATCCTTATGTTAAAGTGTCCCAGTGCCTCTCACTTTGCACTGATGAGATTGCAAAATCCATCCTGACTCGTTGCTGTTTGCACAGGGAAATGAAAGGCTGGCTTGGTCCCTCCCTTGGCTGGGTGTGTGCCCGTGCCTGGCTGCTCACTGTGCCCAGGCAGTGCAGCCCCTGGAGCTGCACAGACTGAGCCGCAGCAGGGGGAGGCTCTGGGATCAATTAACAGCCCAGGCTGGGCCGTGCCGGTCTCCAGAGCAGCTGTGCATGAGCCCACATAAATTCAGTGAATTAAAGAGCAGACAAAGGTAAACATTGCCGTGCTTTGCTTGGTATTGCATTAAAATGAGGGGATGAAATATGACAGGACCATTCAGACTGAAGCTGTGTTTGCAGTTTTCAAGATATTTATTTACATCCAGTTCCTTTGTTATTGCAGGTATGTCATAACTATAGGCTGTTTGATTCTCTGTTTGTGTTCAGAGTATATCTGCATGTTAAAGTCAAACTGCTCCAGCTGTTGTGAAAGGGTAGGTGAAAAAAATACATTAGCAAAGAGGTGGTTTTCTTTCTACATCATATGCTCTTGTATGCACAAGAATGTCTTTTTTGAAGAAAACTCTAAACAACAACAACAACAACAACAAAAGAAAACATTTTTTCTATTCATCACACACTCAGACACCTCTGGTAAATCTGAATCCTGGCAGACAATTTCCATATTCAATGCCCTGGCCAGGACCCTCAAACCACAGCTGCCTAGAAAAGCCCCGCTGTGTTTGGAAGGAATCAACAATACCTTTGCAGCAAATGAAAGGTGTCTTCCCCCTCCATCCCAACAAGAGCCCATCCCTGGAAGCACACAGGCTTTGTTTCCCTGCTGCATGCACAGAGCAGAGCTCCAGCCCCTCTGGCACCTGGACAAGGGATCAGGGGGAAGGAACAGGCACCACCTTTTGTTGCTGGGTCTGAGTGGGACACAGCTGGCCCAGGCAGGGGATGGGATGTGCCACTAAGCTCAGAGCATGAATAGTGAGAGAAGAATTGAGAATGAGGGAAGGCAACACAGACACAGACCTTGAATTAACAAATAATGCAGTGCTGCATAGAAATGATGGAGACAGCACTCCAGGTAAAGCCAAAAGGATAAGACAAACCAAAGGGCATACTTCTATACATATGAAAAAAAATAGTTCAGAAGCTCAAAAAGGTTCACCTTGAAATAATGCCTAGTGAAGGCCATGTCTTTGTATCTCTGATTTTATCTCAGAACAATGCAATTCTTTAAATAAAATGGGATTTTCAAAACTCCTTGGAGGCATCCAACTCTATCAGTCACCTTTCCAGCCCCCTTCAAAGTTCCAGCTGAAACACCACAACACATAATTCTGTCTCCAGAGACCATAAATGAACCATAAAGAGGGTTCCTAATTGAATTTAACTGGCTGGAGTAAGTTTGGTCAGAAGGTGGTGGTTCAGGCTGCTCAGAAACACGCATGATGTGGTGCAAGTTTCATTATACTGTATAATGACCTGCACTGCTCACTCTATGCCATGGATGAAAGGGGAGAGGTGTGTAAAGCCCAGGTACTGGTGGCATCAGCTGAGGTTGCTGCTGTTAAGAGCACAGAGAAGAGCCAAGGGTGGGAGAGGAGGAAGAATGATTTCTTCCAGGTGGTGGCAGTTTGTCTCACCCTTCTGCTGCCTTCTCCAGACTAGAGCACAGATCACATCCAGCACCACCAACCCTCTGCTGCTTGAGAAAGGGGGTATCTTTATTCCTTAAATACAGACCTATGGCCTTTTGAATTCTGTGATATTTCTTTACAGCAATGCTTCTTTGTAATATGATTTTGTCCATTTATTATTCCCAGTAGACCAGCTATACAGAATTGGCAACTATTGATATTTTCAGCCCTATCATGTGACTTTCCAGATGCAAACCTGCTTTACAACAGTATAGAATTGGTGTTCTCATCTACAGAAAAATGCTGATTTTTGTTTGAGACTCTTTACTGGTTAATAGCAAAAGGTTTATCAAAATCCACAACCTCAGCATCATGATAAGCTTACAATGCTCATTTTACCTTCTTTTTTGTTCTTAATCATTGTGTTAATGTAAAATATGCCAAAATCATAAAAACAAATTGTCTAATCCTTCAGAGAGTGCATATGGGTACTCTGTATCATATGATGGAACACTTATATTGATGATGGTTGCAGGATCAGTGAAAATACATGAAATGTTACTACTGTATGATTATATTAGAAATGGAGACTTCAGAAATCTTCAGCTTCCTCTTCTGTCTGTCTGTCTGTCTGTCTGTCTGCCCTGCTTTGAGCTAAATTAGATGTACTTCAACCAGGAATCGCTGGAGAAAAAAAAGATCTTTGAAAGGTTCATGGATCATTAAGTTCTACTACTTCTGTCTTTAGGTATTGAACCAATAGCCTTTGCAGGTGACTGCCCAGTTGCACTTTTCCCTTTCTTTTTGGAGCAGAAAAAATAGTTTTTTCTGCCTTTCTGGAGAGCCTTCATGATTTCCTCAGGCTGGCAGATTTTCTGAGCTGAATGACAATACCATTAATTTCTTCCACCTTTCCATTAATCCAAAGACTTGGTGAGAAAACATGTTTTCTTTACCCTCTTCTTACCAGGATAAAATCTCGATTCATATCAAAAGGCAAAGCTGGACAAAAGAATATTGACTGTTCTGCAGCTTCTCTTGAGCCAGTTCCCCTCTGCTGCTCTGTTAGGTGTGGGTGAGAACTGTGGGTTCCTAAGCCTTGTAGATCTTCCTCATACCCTAATCTATTTTTAAACCCCACACCAGCATGTGCACTGAGTGAAGGGTGCAGCTGCTGTAGGCCAGGTTTACATAATGCTTTAGTTGACTATGATTGAAACTGAGCTTTCTCTCCAAATGCTGGGTGAGAATTGCCTAAAGCAGCATCTGTATCCATGTTAAAAGTAATTAACACATTGAATTAACACCCTGGGCAATGCAGAGGGAGTGCCTCCTTTTTTCTGCAAACACAACTGTTGTCTTCACATTTTAAATAATGAGCACTCTTTTTTTCCAAAAAATATAAAGATGCATTTCAAACATCTTCTGGCCAACACTTTTTGTATCAAACCTTTACATAATAAGAAGGCCAATTTTAATTCAAAATTACAAAATATGCATTTAGTGATAAACTGAAATAATACCATTCATGATGTTTTTGCTATTTTTATAATTGCTATAAATTAAAAATATTTTCTTAGCACTGTTAGAGGACCAGCCACAAGATCTGATATTCCTTTTTGTGCAAAGCATGCCCATAATCAGGGACATGTGTGGCAGTGGGGCAGCACAGGAACCATTCTGAGCTTGCGTAGCTGTTGTTTTGCCATATGTGGTTAGAGGAGGACACAGCCCCTGCCCCAGTGCTGCTGCCTCTCTGGCCAGCTCTGCCTTTGTGAGACGAGGCAGTGTTGGAGCTGACAGGGTTTCTGCAGGACTGAAGCCATGGGGAGCACCAAAGTGCCACAGGAAATACATCCTCTTGAGCTGGTGGTGGTGGCTGTCCAGCCTGCAACAGAGAATTTTAACATCAGTTCAGACCTCTGCTCAGGCATGCAAATTATAGCTGAAAAGGCTTTGAAACAAAAATATGACTTTTTTTGAGAAAGAAAACACACCTGGAGAGGCAGAAGGGGAAAGGATCCTGTGTTAGTCTGGAACATCTCTTTGACCAACACAACTGGGCCTGCCCCTTTGGCCCTTCTGCTTTGACATTGCTGCAGTGATGTCAAACACAGAGCTCTGCCCCACACCACAGGAGCATCCCCAGCTGGAGAGAACCCTCAGGTGCCACAGAGCAGCAAAGCTCTCCCAGCACACCTTTCACACTCTCAGTCACACTGACTGCCTGAACAATTCCGGGGGAAAAAACTCCTGCATTCCTGAATGCTGTGTATGTTTCCAGAGCACATCGCTCAGCCCAACACTTGCAGCTCCCCATAAAAGCCATGCTGTGCCTGGCCAGGAGCCTCAGCAGCTCCTGGAAAATCTGCCCCCATGGAGCGGATTTAAGTGCAGACCAATGTGCCTTTACTGCACAGGCAACTGTAAAACCGAGCCGTGTCCCGTTGCTGCCAGTGCGTTCCCTGAAAGATGAGTGCAGCACATGTGCCCCAAACCCAGCCCAGCCCAGCCCTGGCTCCCTCCAGCAAACCACAGAAATGCTTTCCAAGAAATGCTTTAATAGGGTTGGCCTTAAAGGCTGTTCCTGCTCCTGCCCTGAGAGTCCACAGGCCCGACATGTTGAGTGTACAACTTCTGTGCTGGAGCGTGTCGAAATGAAAAAGGCAAAATGTGTCTTCTGGTTTTTGTCAAACAACTACAAGAATGTTCAAAGCTTTATTCTCTCCTGGTACTTTAACAAAACAGGCTTTGTTAGGGGTTTGTGTTTATTTGTTTGTTTGTTATGAAATTAGAAAGTTTGATGCAATTTGAGAGAGAAATAGGAACAGCTGCATTTCTCTACGTTTGACAGCTGATTGTTTCAGGGTGATCGAGGTCCTAAACTTGAGTAAATAATAATATACCATCCCAGCAGTTCTGCAGAGTTCCTCTGCATTCCTTGGAAACCTCCAGAATGGATTTGCTCTGGACTTTTTGGTTTTATATTGCTCCTTAAATTTCTTCAACTGGCCATCACTAGCAGCAGGTTTTGTTCTTAGAGCGAGCATTTAAGACAATCAGTGCAGCACTTGGTGTGCTTTTGTGTTCTGAATGTTAGTTTCAAGTACCTCTGCTTGAATTATTAATTGGGAATAATACTTCCTGTCATCTTAGCCTGTTATTTTTTAAATATACCTTTTTTTAATTGCTTTCAATTCCTGTGGACGTTTGCCCGCCAGCAGTCAACAGACAAAGATACTCTCTACCAGAGTTGTTTAGTTTATTGTTTATAAATTATGCTCATGTGCACCTTTTTATATACCTAGAATAAATTTGATTTACAGCATGCAATAATTCTGCTCTTTGGCCACCTGTTATTAGTGGCATGGAATTTTTTCCTTCCCTCGAATGACCATCTTCTTCAAAAATGGAGAAACAACAGACAACACCAAATAATTAATATCCACCCCATTTGGGGGGAGGGAATAAATGAGTGGATGAAAAACAGGATACTGAAAGTTCATTTACCTCTCATAAGTCATAAACCAGCTCTTGAACAGGCAGCCCATCAGCTCCAAGCAATTATGAACAGCGAATCAGGATCTGCCAGAATCTCACCACAATTCCACCACAACTCCGCTCAGAGGGGTCTCATTTCAGTCTTCTCTGTGGTTTCTGAGGTCTTCAAGGAATGAAACTACTCATATAGTCCCAGTTTTACACCTAAACAAGCTTTTACAGGATTGGGGCTCTTTCATAACTCTGCTGTGCAAGGGTTTTAATGAGCCTAAACACTGTAATTAGTTTCAGGACTTACCTGATTTCATATTCCGTTTTCTTTGTTCTTTTTTGGCCTGTTTGTTTGGTGGTTTGCTTTGTTTTTGGGTGTTTTTTTTTGTTTTGCTTTGTTTTTTGTGTTTGTTTTTTTTTTGTGGTTGGTTGGGTTGGGTTGGTGTTTTTTGGGGGTTTTTTTGTGGGTTGTTTTTTTTTTAATCCTGTTGGAATACTTGGTCAATAAATATTGAACTTTAATTCAAGGGGATTAAAAATACATTTTCTTCCCATCACAACATCCTTATACACATCCTAAAATCTCATAGGAAAGAACAGTGATATCTACCTCAAGAATGCCCCTAATAGATAATTAAAAATAAGATATTTTTTCACTGACAGCCATATGGACTATTCAATTACCTGTTATGCATGTAATTAATTACTATTTAATGTAGTGTACAAAGCTCTCAGTTGAGATCATGGCTCTATGTAGTTTGCTGTTACACAGAAAAAAACCTGTGGCTTTCATTCTCAAAAATAATTATCAGTTTGTTAGTGACTGTCTAGTTTTACAGTCCGAAAAATTAGGAATGATAGAACACTTTTATGTGCACCTGACAAATGCAGACAAGAAACCTATGGAAAGAAAAAAGAAATTCGTTTGAGAACTTAAACTGGCAAAAATAAAAAAAAAACATTTATATCAATTTGCATTTAAAAATACCCTCTGAAACAGTTTAGAAAAGATGGTAAATATAATTTAAATTCATTAAAATGAGAAGCTGGATTTTAGAAAAACATTTTTTTTCTTGTATAGATTTTGGAGTCTTTTCCAAAAAGAGACAAAATAATAATTCTATTGTGCAGAGAGAAAACTGAGAGGAAGTAAATTATCTAAAGTAAGAAGACAGGCAATTGGCAAGGCCAGAAAGAATAGATATTTGAGTGCTAAGTCAACACCCTATTCACAAAATCATATTCCTTCTTATTTTTCTTGGCCAGGGATGACTGTGTAGTCATGTGAGTCTTCCTGTCTTTATTCCGATAGTAATTGAGAACATACATGGAAAAGATGGAGCGGATTGAGATGTTTATCCTACATGAAAATAGGAGAATGATGCACCAGAGAGAGAGCCAGGCCCTCTCTCTCCTCATTTCAACTGGAATGGGTGTTTGCTAACTGGGAATGTGCCTGAGCCTCCACCCACTGTGTTTTTGTGGCTGCAAGGTTGACCCAAGCCAATCCCTCCAGTCTGCAGTAGGATGGGGTGAACCAGCACTGGCCTTTTCCCTCTTGACTCTTTCCTGGTGATATTTGAAAGGTCTGGGAAATCCAGAAAGGAGCAACACTCAGTAGGCACTATAGTTAAGCCTTCTGGGAAGCCAAGAAGCTTCTGATGCCCTTGGACACTGTGTATAGCCCGTGACAGCACCCCAGATACACCACATTCCTCTGGATGCAGCTGCTTCTTCACCAGAACCAAGTGCTACCTAAAAAACTTAAATTTTGTATCTACAGTGCCTCAAAAAGGCGTGAGATCTGGTGTGTCAGAGTGACAAAATGCATATATCACTTTGGAATTTTCATATTTCTTGACTGCTGCAGGGAACATGATCTTGAGTCCCAACACAGTTAGTCATCTTATTTTGATATCACGGATCTTTTTAAGACACCTTAGCCGAAAATCTGTGCCATCTGTTATACTTTCAAAGGATACATATTAGTTATCTTCACACCTTCAAACTGAATCATAGAATCATAGATTGGTTTGGTTGGAAAGGACCTTAAAGGTCATCCAGTTCAAACCCTTCTGTCGTGAGAAGGATACTCAGTCCTTTGCCAGTGCATGAGTATTGACATCACTTACTTTGAAACTGCTCTGCCCTCACTTGGTGAACAGGAATAACACGAGACTGCTCTTTAGTAGCCTAGGAGCTAATTTAGTCTGCAGTCACTGTATACAATTCTTGTTTATAGAAAAGAGAATGTAGATAAATGTGGTTCTGATTGGTAAACTTGCAAACTAAAATGCTTACACAGCCAGAGATGATTGAGTTCAAGCAATACCTTCAGAATCCAAAATCTGCTTTATGAGCCTCTGTTGCAGTTACAGGTGCAAATTCAGTGTTGTGAACATATATAGCTAAAGAGAACATTTCGAGCCAAAGATCTCCTGTTATCTTGTTTTCTAATTATTTTTGGAGCACTTTGCAGGGATAATGTTATAAATGGACAATAATTGCACTAATGACCTTTTGTGATACACTAGTCATGCAAAAGAACTTTAACTAATTCCTAGAGAATGAGGCAGTGCCAGTTCCCACAGACACTGTCTGAGGCAGCAAAGGCAGGAGGAACCACAGCAACCAGACAGAATTACCTTCTTCTAGTCTAAGCTGTATTTTACCATCCAAAAGAAAAATTCCTTAGGGAGTGTGAAAAGTTCCTCATGTTGTCTACCCACTTCATTCTTCCGAATTCTGAGAATCCTGACAAATTCTAGGAGCACACTCACAATGCCAGGCAACAATTCCAGAGGATCTGACACCCAGATCCTGCCAGACGGGACCAGCCCTGGGCCAATCACCTTTCCCCAGAGCTGGGGTGTGTTTGTGCTCAGCATCTCCCCAGCCACGTTGCCATGGGTGCTTAGGGCAGCTGGTTCCAACCCAGCACGAGTCTGCCTACAAACTCCCCAGGCACCCATTGGACATCAACAGAGGTGTAGGGAAAGCTACACAGGTTGTTAAAGTCCTGTCTGGATTCCGAAGTTATGCACATCTACCTGAGGAATTCTTTTGATGAACAGAAGTAATTACCCCAACAGTCCCAGAAATTTTTTTTGCAATGTTGTATTTTCAGCTCATCATAGGAAAATGCTTCCAAGGGCCTGTACATTCCAATAATGAGCACACTTACACGTCTGTAAACAAATGTGCTGCCAAAAGATGTATTTATGCCCCAGTTCTCCTGTCTGTTCCCCAAAGACAGCCTCTTGTGCCCTTGTGTAGGTTCTGTACGTGTTGCCTAAATTTGGCAAGTTACTCACCATGAATCATTTCCTGCCTGCAAAATGTTGCAAAAAGGCAACTGCAAAACTAAAAGACATAAACCAGAGTAGAATGTATCTAATCCTACACCAAGAGCTTGCCACACAGCTTTCCTGAGATGGATTTAAATTGATTGCAACACCACAGCAGTAGGTTATGTCCTGTGCAATGTGCACTGCAGAGACCTGGAGCAGTGTGCTTTGGTTGTAATTTCATCTTATCTCTGAAGGTTAAGACATATTTCACCCGAGACATCTTACATGTGATTATCTGAGATGTGATTTTGGTAAAGCCACGTATCTGACAATAACAAATGTGTATCTCGAGTTAAATTAAGGGTTTGGGCTGTCATTCATCACATTGCTTCTACTCCCTTTCAGTTAAAAGTTGTGTCAATCCTTTGGGAGACAATTTAAGTTTAAAAAAAATGCCTTTCATATTAGAATTCCTCCTAGCAGCATTTATTTGGTTATACTGAAACCCTGAGAATAACACATTCGTCTTAGGTGGGTTGTTGTGTTTTTTATGTTCCTGTTATAATTGCCCACTGAACATGCTGTGATGTGCAGTGTCACAAGTAAACTGTGGGAGAAGGAAAATGCCACTCAGTAATTGATAATGTTATTATGGCAAACTGTTGAGGCAAATATAATGCAGACTGTATTGATCACCAATTAACAGAATTACATCCTTTCTCACTTTATTAAATAGCAGTGAATGTCAGAGCAACTTAAGTATTTCAGCAACTGAAGTGGAAAAGATGTTTGCAGTGTGTGAGCTACTAATGTATTGAGTTGTAGGAATGTGCTGCTTTGTGAGCTGTTGCTGTGGTGCACCCATTTGAGAGTCAGCACGTTAGAAACAAAGCTAGTTATTAGGGAAAGTAACAGGAAGTGAAGCTTCCCTAATTTTTTTTCCTTCGACCTTTCCTCCACTGAAAGTAAAAGGTGATTTGGAAAGTAAATAGAAGCTTTTTACATATGGGAAAATCTTTTTGAAGAGTTATTTTAGTGTTGTAGCTAACAACACAGAGTGGCTGGAGAGCAGTCAGGCAGGAAGGGACCTGGGGGTTTGGATTGACAGGAAGCTCAACATGAGCCAACAGTGTGCCCAGGTGGCCAAGAAAGCCAAGGGGATCCTGGCCTGGATCCAAACTAGCGTGGCCAGCAGGCCCAGGGCAGTGACCCTTCCCCTGGACTCTGC
>JAWWLZ010000753.1:0-10604 GCA_035041345.1 Poliocrania exsul | reverse complement strand
CTTCTCTTCTCCAGACTGGACAATCCCAACTCTCCCAGCCTTTCCTCCCAGCAGAGCTGCTCCATCCCAGTGATCATCCTGGTGCCTCCTCTGGGCTATCTCCAACAGCTCCATCCCATTGTCCTGGTGCCTCCTCTGGGCTATCTCCAACAGCTCCATCCCATTGTCCTGGTGCCTCCTCTGGGCTGTCTCCAACAGCTCCATCCCATTCTCCTGGTGCCTCCTCTGGGCTGTCTCCAACAGCTCCATCCCATTGTCCTGGTGCCTCCTCTGGACTGGCTCCACCAGCTCCATGTCCTCCCTGTGCTGAGCCCCCAGAGCTGGAGGGGTCTCACCTGAGCAGGGCAGGATCCCCTCCCCTGGATCTGCTCCCCTATTCCCCTTCCCCTGGGGTCACTGCTTTGCTCAGGGCCCACAGAACTCAGCTGTGCCCACACCCTGAGCCTCAGGCAGAGCAGGAGCCAGGGCTGAGGTTAAGCCCAGCTCAGGGTCTCCCCCAGCAGCAGCAGGGAGTGTTTTTCCTGGTCCTTCTGGACACCACAAACCCCTGGGATCCTCCAAATGCACAGAACATCCCAAGCCAAGTATATTTGCTGCAGCTCAAGAGGCAAAATGCCTCCTTAGCCCACGGGCAGCTGCTCTGCTGAGCAAGCTCCAGCCAGGGCACAGCTCCACACAGCCCTCCCCCAGACAAATGAACTGCATTTCACCAATTCCTCACTGAAACCAGCCCAGCTCCTCACCCTGGGCCTCCGAGCCTGCCAGCCAGGCAGGATTTATGGATTACTTCTGATTTACACATGTTGGGCTTTATTCTCACCACATCCCTGGTTTATGTGACGTTTCTCCCACTCCTATTTGTCTCTTCCTCACAGATGGACTCACCAGAGGAGGGAGGAGTGGACTCCAGAGCTGGTTGCAGAAGAAACATCTCAATACAGAGCCCTGGGCTGCAGCAGCTCTGCCAAAGCCTTCTCCAAACTCCCTCCTCGAAGCAGCAGGAAGTTGTTTACAGTCCCACAAAGAGGCTCTTTATTTGCCACAATTACTACCAAGAACGTATAGAAAGAAACAAATTATGGAAAAATTGCTAGACAGCCTTTTCCTGCCAAAACAAAGGCTGCTCTTGGCTCAGGCTTTGGTTGTCTGGGACCATGCAGAGTGATTTGCTGCTTCCCTGCAGGGAAAGGGAAATTCTGGCCCTGTTGTCACTCACATTTACTGGGATGGGGGTTTATGGTCCCCAGAGGAGGGGATGAGGCAGGGGGACACTGCCAGAGGAGAAGGGGGCACAGAGGGGAGGACAGAACGTGCTCCCTCAGAGCATCTGAGCTTGTCAAGGTGTGAGGAGCTAAAATTGGTGCCTCCCTGACATGCTGAAAGGAACCTGGGGCTGCCACACAATTACCCTTCCAAACGCAGGGATGTTTATCCTGCAGCAATTTTCCATCATTCCCCTGACAGTCCCTGACAGCCCCATGGCAGGAGCAGACCTGGCAGCTCCTTCCACCCCCTGGTGCTGCTCTCCAGCTTTCTGATTATTTCAGGGACTCCTGACAAGAGATCCCAGGTCAGGAAAGATGAATTGAGGTTCAGTTTGGCTCCACCAGAGACAAGGAGGAGTTTGGCCTCTGGGCACAGGGACAAAAGCACCTCCAGCTGCTCAGGGGTCAGGAGGATGGAGAGCTGGGAAAGCACCTCCCTTTCTGCAGGCACAGAGAGCTGGTGGAAGGGCTGTGCCCAGAACTCAGTGTTTCCCTCTGGCTCTGGCTGGATTCAATTTTAAATTGCTTTGCTTCCCTTGAAATCTCACTGGGAACTTTCCCATAAGGCTCATCTAAACTTTCCTCTCTTGATTTTCGACTCAATGAAAATTTTCATGGAATTTGCCCTCCTTGGGAGAAAGCTGAAGCCTGGTTTTCATCAGAACAACAAACAAAATAAGAAAAGCTTGAATTTCCACATGAAATGTTTCATTGTTCAGGTATCAATCAGCTTCTGCCTTTTTGTCTTTTCAGCCGGGTGAGGAAAGCAATGGGGATGAAGGGAGAACCCAAGCCCCAAACCTCAGGAATTTTGTTCTTTCAACCTGTTCTGATCCTTCTCTGGGATCCAGCTGGCTCTGCTGTCCTTGTGATGATGCAGAAATGCTGTCCTGCAGCTCAGCCTTCCCTCCTGCTCCCCAGATCTCCCCTGAAGACACAGCACGTGGCTTTTCTCTCCCCTTGCTTTGTTACTGGGTTCCTGCAGGGCTCTGGGTGTGCCACCAGCCCCAGGGCTGCTTTTGGGAGCTCAGGGAGCCCCAACAACCTCCAGGGGTGCTGCCAACTCACCTGTTCTCCTGCTTCTTACCTGGCAAGCCAGGCCAGGTTGGACAGGGCTTGGAGCACCCTGGGCTGGTGGGAGGTGTCCCTGCCCATGGCAGGGGTGGCACTGGACGATCTTTAAGGTCTCTTCCAACCCAAACCAATCTGGGATTCTGGGATTCTTTCAGCTGCATCAGGCAGGGCTTAGTCCAGAGCAGAACACTGAGGGTTTCATTTCCAAGCCTGGGGTAAAGGAGCAGCACCCACAGGCCCAGCTGGGACAGAGGAGGGCTCTGCTCTGCCCCGTGGGAGCTGCTGATGGACACCAGGCAGGCACTAACCCAGCCCCTGCTGATGTTAAATGTCCCTGCACGGCATTAACTCCTCCCCCAGGCAGGTGTGGGGAGCTGCAGAGCTCCCAGGGCCGGGAGAGGGACCAGGGGAGCTGCAATTGCTGCTCATGCAGGAGAGGACACTTCACTCCCACGGCAAAGCGCTGAGCAAGTCGTACAGAACATACACACATAACTAACAGCTCATTATTTATAACAGTGCTACACTCACCCCATGCCCACAGTGATTTCTGAGCCAGTGGTGAGGATTAAAAGCAAATTCTTGCACTGAATCAGGAGCAAACCCTGTTAGAAACTGTTCCTGAGCCTCCCTGACCCAGTTGATCCAGTTGTGGAAACACCCACAGTGAATCTTTTGCTGCTTTTCTGTTTTTTAAGGTATCAATCACCAACTCAGCACCTCACAACTCTCAGGATCCATCTGCAGATGTCAACACCCAAATCCATACCTGGACAGCCCCCAGACATGAGCTCTGAGCTTGTAGCTCATGGGATTTATAAGACACATGAATGTTACAGCCTCCCATGTGCAGTGAACTCACTCCTGTATCATCCCTGCCCGTGGGGGGAGGGTTGGAACTCTGTGATCTTTAAAAGTCCCCTCCAACCCAAACCATTCTGGGATTTTATTGCCCCCACAACACATTCAGGGGTCACAAAGCCCCCTGAGACCTACACAGAGGGGTAACCCCAGCACTACCACCCCCTCACCCCCCTCACTCACCCCTTTTCCCACAGGCAGCTCCTGTGCCCAAGATTTAAGTGACAACATTTAATATTTAGCACTCATAGTATGGTGCATTCATTTGCTGTATGCACAAACATGAACTAATTAGCAGACTTAATTAGTGTGATGCTGCAAAGTGAAGAATGAAGGAGAAACATGGAAGAGGCAGAGCAGAGGGGGAGGGAGAGGGAAGAAAGAGGGAATACAAAAGACCAAGACTTGAGAGAGACACATAAATAAAAGGTCTGTATAAAAATAGAAGCCAGCTTGTTCTCCCTTATTTATGCCCAGCAAGGCTCTGTGTACCAACAGCTGAAGGAAGGATTCCCACCTGGAGCCCTGAGCCAGCCCTGAGGGAACAGGCACTGCCCACCAGGAGTGACAGCCAGGCCTTCCTCTCCCTCCTTCCCTGTCAGAGTGTGGGTCCCTGCACCATCTCCCCACCTCCAGCCACTGCTCCTGCCAGCTCTGCCCCCCATCCCTGTGCCCTCTGGCAGAAGAGCCTGGCTGGAAACAGGCTGGAGGAATCAGAGGATCAGGGAATGGTTTGGGTTGGAAAGGACCTTAAATCTCATCCCCTGCCACACCTTCCACCAGCCCAGGGTGCTCCAAGCCCTGTCCAGCCTGGCCTGGGACACTCCCAGGGATGGGGCAGCCACAGCTTCTCTGCCCAACCTGTGCCAGGGCCTGCCCACCCTCCCAGGCAGGAATTCCTTCCCGACATCCCACCTATCCCAGCCCTCTGGCAGTTTGAAGCCATTCCCCCTGTCCTCCACACACCTGTAAATATTCTCTCTCCACCTTTCTTGCCGCTCTCTTCAGGTACTGACAGGCCACTGTGGGGTCATCCCAAATCCTCCTCTGTTCCAACCGACCTCCACATGGGAGGAGATTTGGAGAGCAAAGAGGGGCTAAACCCATTGCAAGGAAAACCAAAGAGAGGCAGCACAGGAGCCCCAGCACCTTCTCTCTCAGCATCCTGGTCTGAGACCCCCTAAGGCCACGCTCAGGCACCAAATCCTGGCCACTTAGTACCAATATGTATCCTGTACATCAAAACTCACATTCAAAGCCCCAAACCTGGAGGTGCTCACCCACACCCCCCGCCCCTCCTTCCTCACCATCCAAAGTTTAGTTACAAAGCGCTCAGGGTCCCTCCTCCACCTCAATCCCCTTCTCCCTGGGAAAGCAAAGCACGCTGAGGAGAAGAGAAACACTCGAAAATCTTCCTTCTCTCCCCCAGGGAGAAGCCATTTAGTTTCCCAAGCGTCAGCCGGCTCGGGTTTTCATCCTGCCCTCCACTCCTCCACAAGATGAAAGACTCGCCGGGTTTCTCTCTGCCTCCCGGTCTGTGCTGCCCTACACCACACACTGCGGAAGGGAAGGCATTAAGGCTCTCAAGTAGAGAATTTCTCAAGGCAATATCGACTAAAAGGTTTCCTTAAATGTCCCCTGATCGGCTGCATTTGATGGGTTTAAAGGCAGTGGAGAGCCGGGGCGGATTGGGAGCCCGCGGGGCCGGAGCTCGGGGACATCGCTTTAATGACACCAACCCTCCCCTGCCCACCCGCGGCACGGTGACATTTCGCGACAACGAGCTGGTCCCTGCGTGTCTCCACAAGCCACAGCAGGGGAAAAGGAGCCCGCAGGGGCACTTGGGGCTGCCACGTGCTGGGCAGTGCCAGGATGCTCTCGCTGCCCTCCCTCGCAGAGCCCGGGGGTCACTCCCTGCCTGTGCCCCAAGTTTTTAGGCTGAGCTGAAACTGATATCATGACTTGTATCTAAACCCAGCTCAGTTGGGATGGAGGAGATGAAGGGTCAGAGCCTCAGGCACAGCAGCAGCCTGGGCAGAGGTGAGGAGCTGAGCTCCCTCTGCCCTTCCCTGCTCCCTCACCAGTGATGGGATCGTGCCCATCTCCCCTCTGCCCTTCCCTGCTCCCTCCCCAGCCCTGGGATCGTGCCCATCTCCCCTTCCCTGCTCTCTCACCAGCACTGGGACTGTGCCCATCTCTCCCCTCTCCCCTTCCCTGCTCCCTCCCCAGCACTGGGATCGTGCCCACCTCCCTTCCCTGCTCCCTCCCCAGCCCTGGGATCGTGCCCATCTCCCCTCTCAGGCAGCAAACCCACGGCTGCAGCTTCAGGGTTTAGGAAAGCTGAATTTTCCTAAAATAGATCTCTATCCCCTGATATTCCAGCCCTGCTCCTGCTGTCAGGGCATAAAAAGCTGCGTGTTGTCGTTCCCACTCCTCTAAACCTGATGTTGATGTGCTTTAAATGTTATCTATCCTGTGCAGGAAAAGAGCCTCCTCCTGGAACAATAACAACAACTTCCACACATCTCTCCCAGCTCCCATTTCCAGTAAATCTTTAATTAAAATTCCTGCTGGTGCCCAGCCCCATTGATTAGCTGAGGGGCTGCTGATGGAGGCAGAGGAGCCCAGGGACAGCCAGACCTCACTCCCAAAGAATTACATCCCATGGCTTTTGGTTAGTGCTGAATGCTGAGGGCCTGGGCTACAGCTCCAACCTCCCCTTGAATTCCCAGACCCAAATTACAGGGGGGTTTCATGGGGAGAAAATCAATTTATTGCACATACCCAGAGACTGAGCCATAAAACGAGGCAGAAAAATGGTATCCCAGTGAAGAGAGACCCAAGAGGTCCAGCCCCCAGAGGATGGACACAAGGGCCAGAGGCACAAAGCCCCTGAGACCTCTGGGTGTGAGTGGCAAAACTCAGCCAGTCTGCCCTGGCTCCCAAAATACAGGAACACAAAGTCCCTCAGAGAGACAGCAAAGCTGAGCTGGGAAGCTCCAGAATCACAGCCAGGAAAAGACAAACAAAACTAAGGAGAAATAATGATGTTTAAATTCTTCCTTAATAATGCAGCCTGGAGAGAAACTGGAGAGCTGGGGCTATAGAGAGAGGCTGGATAAGTCCCTGCTGCTGCAGGAGGGCTCAGAGCAGCTGCTCTGCTCCAGGGGAGGGCAGAGGGGCTGACAGGGGGCTGGGGGGGGTTCAGTCCATCCTCACGCTGGGCTCTCACCTGATGTCACAGCCCCAGGTGCCTGTGCTGCCCAGAGGCTGCACTTCAGGCTGGGGACCCACCTTGGAGCCTCCCAGAGCCTGAGCTGTGTCAGTGCTGCTGCAGGACAGGTCCTGCAGGGGGGTGGCTGTCACACAGCACGGGGGTGGCTGAAATCCCCCTGCCCTGACAAAGCCTCCACTGTTTCAGCAGCTTGGAGGTGCCCAACACTCCCAGCCCCTCGTGGGGAGGGAGCTGTGAGAGGCAGGAGGATCAGAGGGAGCCCGAGCTGTGCCCTCAGCTCAGAGGGGGGTGCTGAGAGGCAGCAGCAGAGACTTCCCTCACTAATGGCTTTGAGCTGGCAGAGCTCAGCTCTCCCAGTGATGCTCCACCACTTCATACAGAGCCCTTTGTCACCGCAGGCTGCACCAAGTCCCTCCCTGTGGCAGCAGCAGAGCCCTCCCTGCCTCAGGATGCCACCCCTTCCCAAATCCCACTTTTCCTCACTTTATCAGCCCCTGAGGTCTGCTGAGTTTGCTGGGGCTGCTGAGCACTGACACCTCACCAGGGGAACCACGGGGAGCACAGGAGATAAGCAGAGCCCTGAGCACACTGAGGTCCCCCAGGTCTGTGTTTCGCTGCTCCCACCCTGCCCAGCCAGCACAGATGTTTGGGAACATCAACGTGTTCAGCAGAACATGAAGATTCAGATTGATCCTGACAGATGAACACAAGATTCCGTGGGAGAAGCAGTGTCAGTCAGCAGGGCTTTCTTCTCCACAAATGACAGGAGACAGGGAAGGGTGTCTGTAAAACCCCCTGCAAACTGCCCCAGAGCACCAAGGGAGCCCCTGAGGTGAAATGGGGGCAGATGCCCATCCTGGGGAGATCCAGAGAGCCCCAACCGACTGCACAAGGAAAGAGCAACTGGATTTTACACACTGAACACAGTGGGCTGTCTGGCACCCTCAAAAGCTGAGCATCCACCTCTGTTTGTGCCCAGCAGAGCTGCCCCAAGCCCCCTGTGCTGGATGAAACCCTCTCCAGAGAGGGCAAGACTCACATGCCCTGTGCCAATTCCTTTGTGCTGGAGGCAGAGCTGGAGCTGGACTGATCCACAGCTTCCTCTGCTGCAGCAAATGCTGAACCCCTGGGCCCCAGGACAGACCTGAGGCCGGGGCTGCAGAGCTCTGTGGCTGTGGTTAATGCTCTTCCCCGTCCATGTGCAGGAGCAGCTCCCCCAAAGGCATAGAAATGACAAACGACACACCCGCCTGCAATTATGGTCACAGCACACAGGATGTATTTTTGACCTGGCAGCCCCCTCCAAAGGCATAAAAATCCTTCTCTTGCTTTCCCTGCACCTCATGTGATGACACCACACACATCAGAGTGGCTAATTGCCTGGAGTATTCCAAGGGGTGCTGCTCGGCCCATCATAAAAGGAAAATTACGGATAAACACTCTCTTGCCTCATCATATAAATAATTGGTGGGATTATGAATGCATGAGCCAGCACAATTAGGACCCGAAGGTTGGGCCATATGTCACAGCAAAGCTCATTTCTCCTGGATCTGCAACCAGGCTGATTACTCAATGTCACAAGCTGAGTCTGAAGCGGGTTCTGGCTTGATGTAAATCAGAGTAACTCTGTTAGGGAATGGGGCAGCTCTGATTGATGTCAGGTGATGAACTAGTCCATAATGTCCATATGGGTCTATAATTACCCAGATGGACACAGATCTGCACAAAACCACTCCTGTGCCTGCTACACTTCTGATTCAAGATAATAAAAAAGCCTAATGATGTGTTACGTGCCCATCAAAAGTCCCACGTTAGCAGGAGAGGAAAATTTTCCAATTGCTACAGGCCCTAAGTAGGGAAAATATTGTCCATTTTGTTTGGTAGGTTGGTTGAAGCTGAATTAGGGAGAGAAATTAACTTAATAAATACAACACTTCACACTGGAAATGTCACTCACTGATGGAAACCTTGGCTTAGGGTTAGAGCAGGTGCTGCAAAGTGAGACTTTACCGTGTGAGAAACACTTGGAAGAGCAAGACCTGAATCCAGAGCTCCCCAAAGCCACAGCAGTGCCTGGCCCAGCTTCCCCCAGTGCTGCCAAGCCCTCACCTCTGAGCTGGGAGGGGGACAGGGATGATCCCACCTCCTCCACCCTCCAGCAGGCACAGGATGTTGTGCCTCTGGGTGTTCTCAGCCCCTCAGAGGGAATCCTGGGCAGTGCAGGATGCTGAGAATGACCAAACACACAGACTGAAGTGTGAACCTCCAGAAATCCGGGGGTCAGGCTACAAGGAGGAGCTTCCACATGAGTTTACAGCTAAATCTGAGCCCAGAGAGCAAGATGGGGACAGGGCCCTTGTGCAGCTCAGGGAGCTGTGCTGGATCTGCTCAGGGATGGCACCAAAGCCCAGCTGGGATGCTCCTATTGCTGCTGCTCCCAGGGCAAGGCACTGGGATGTGGTTATCCCTCCCATCCCTCAGGGAGCAGGGCACCATCACTGCCAGGTTTGGACAGCAGGAACTTTAATGCCAAGCCCAGAAAGCAGCTCTGTAGCCCCAGGGCAGCCTGAGGCAGCTCTCCCCAGGCAGTGCCTGCCCAGAGCCCCAGAGCTCACCTGGCCCTGGCTCTGAGCTCTGCCAGGAGCTCTCACCCCGAGGCCACAGCAGCCCATGGCAGGGACTCTGCTGCTCTCAGGGACAGGGCCTGGTCCTGGACTCTGGAGCAGGACACTCACCAGATTCCATCCCAGCCCCAAAAGGATGCCTGGCCCATCCCTGAGGCTTGAGCTGCCCACAGGACCGAGCTGTGGAAACACCAACAGCCACCCACCGTGCTGGCAGCATTTCCATGCCCGCAGCCCATGGTGGGCTCTGCCCAGTGTCCCTCTGCAGCCCCTCTGGGTCCTGGGGGAGCATCTGTGCTGCCCCCAGCTCTGGCAGGAGAGGGGGGATGTGCAGACAGGTGCCTGTCACAGCTGATTTATCACATCTTGTCGTGACCTCCCTGCCTGCTCCGGGGCTGTGCCACAGGAACGGGGCTCTTTTCCTGCCTCTCCTGCAGCCCTGTGAGCCCCCAGCAAGGCTGGAGAGCTGATTTCAGTCGGAACAGGGTAGCAGAGCTAATAAGCACCAGCAAAGCAAGCATTAATCAGGTACTATAAATATCAGTGTCCCTCTCAGAGGCAACGAGGGGGGCTCAGCTCCCCGTTCTGTGCCTTCCAGCAAACCTCAGGCTTTGAACGTCCCCAGAAATCCCCTCTGATCACTTATGGGCTCCCATTATCCACAGCATCAGCTCTTTTAATTTGACATTTTCCTCCAGCTTTCCCAACCTGATTCCAACTGCAGCCACCGAAAGAGAGAATTTACATTTCCAATTCATAGGCAATACAGTCCATTAGGTTTAACAAGTGAATGAACTTCCCTTGTAACCTACAGCAAAGCAGCAGCTCTGTGGCTATTCATTTCAACTGATTACCTCGTTTGCTATATCTGGGAGCCCCTGGCGTGGCCATGGCAACTGGTTTTGCTTAAATGCAGCTGAACAGTGAAGTTAATTTTAGATTAGGTGAGGAGGAAGCTGGAGCACCAAGGGAAGCTCAGTGTTAGATTTCTCTTCTCAGCTTCTCTAATGGAAATGGTTCTGCCTGCTGGGTCCTTCCCGGTGCTCACACAGCCCTCTGGGGATGGTGCCAGGCTTCAGGCATCCCTGCACCACAGCAGCCACCCAGGCTGCACTGCTAAAGCAGTCATTGCTTGGGTTAGCTTGGAAGGCACCTTCAAGAGCTCCTTCCAACCCCAGATCATCGAGTTCCAGCTGATCTACCAAGTTCATCCATCTCCCAAGGGAAGAGTCATCCTTCAATCCCTCACTGCAGGAGGGACAAGGAGGGGCTGGAGCGTGTGCAGGGCAGGGAACGGAGGTGGGGAAGGGGCTGGAGCAGCAGGAGGGGCTGAGAGAGCTGGAGGGGCTCAGCTGGAGAAAAGGAGGCTCAGGGGGGACCTTCCCCCTCTCCAGGATTCCCAACAGGAGGGGGGAGCCAGGAGGGTCAGGCTCTGCTCCAGGGCACGGGGACAGGAGGAGAGGGCACGGCCTCAGGGTGTGCCAGGGCAGGTTCAGGTTGGACAGCAGGGGGAATTTCTCCATGGAAAGGGTGGTCAGGCATTGG
>JAWWLZ010000752.1:0-10612 GCA_035041345.1 Poliocrania exsul | reverse complement strand
CCATTGGAATCAGCCCATCTCTCAAGTCTATCCAGATCCCTCTGCAGATCCCTCCTGCCTTCCAGCAGGTCAACACTAAAAAAGTATCATTAGGGATAATTTTCTCCGCCTTATATTTCCACACCCCCCCCCCTCCCCCTTCTCCAATTTAAGTTTCCTATTCCTTTTTTTTTGATTCCTATTACCTTTCCACTTCCATTTTTGCTTCCTCCAAATATCTCCAGAGGTGTATGTTACAGTAGCCGCCAAGGTCTCATCAACTGAGAATAAGTTTGTGCTTCCACTGAAAGTGGATTGATGGTTCTCCCTGCAGTGATTTGTTCTCACCTATTGGTTTTACAGACTGAAGACATTCCAAAGGAGGACCACAAAGATGATCAAAGGGCTGGAGAACCTGTGCTATGAGGAAGACTGAAGCATTCCTGCCTTTTCTCCCTGGAGAACACAAGGCTCAATGGGGGCCTCATCACACCACTCAAGTACTGAGAGCTGAGCTGCAGAGAGGATGGAGAATGTCTCCTCAAAGAGACACATGGAGAAAACAAGGTGCAACACATACAAGTAACCCTGAGAGGTCTTTCATGTTAACATAAGAATGAAGTTTTGACAATAAGAACAAGTATTTACTGGAACATCTTCCTCAGGGATGTTGTAGAGTTCCCATTGCTGGAGGTTTTCAAGATGCAGTTGGACAGGGCTCTAGGTAATGCCAAGGAGGCTTCCTCCCTTTCCCCCCAAAAACTGGACCACATGCTCTTTTGAGGTCCCTTACACCCTGGGTTGTTCTAAGTTTGGATCATTAAAGCAGACAATCCCATTCACCTTCTGTTTATCTAGGCTGTTTTCCAATCCCATCAGTTCCTTGCCCTGCTCAGGACACAGCTCTGGTATCACTTGTGTAGGTGCTATACAGAGAAAAGATGAGAATGAGCACCTGAATGTGGGAAAAACAGGTAGAACCTCCTCTTCTGTTACATCTGTGGATGCAGCCACCACCTGAGCAGTGCTCATCTTTCAGTGTTGACTTGTCCTTCAACCTACAGTGAGTCTTTTTGAGAGTTCAGGGAAATTTCCCCAGGACTCTATGTGCTGCTTGGATACTCTTCCCCAGGTTTTTAGTGTCTGTTGCTCAAGCTGCTCTGGATTCAGTGAATTGACAGAGCTACAGTCAGAATTACTGTCAGTTCCTCAAATCTGAGCTCTGGAGAATCCCAATATTTAATAGTTCAGAAGAGGTTTTGTTGACAGAGTTTGTATATTTGTGTATCTCCTTGATGACTGAGGAAATTTCTCTTGGACAGTCAGATCTCCATCAAACAAGTTGTGAGGATACATCAGGTAGAATACTGGTCATCAGTGCCACCTTTGTAAAGAATGGAGGCCCTAACGTTTGCCAGCAACAGACATGCTGTTCTCAGTCATCAGTTTCTATTTGTAACAGAGCATGTTCCTTCAGCTGTGAGGTAGAATTGAGAGTGCTGTGGAAGCCACAGAGGTCTCAAAATCAGCTGTATTCTTGTGGAGATGGGATGGCTACAAAAGCTTCTGGGGCTTATACTGACATTCTGTTTACTGTAGGAGCAAATGATAGAAATATAACTCAGTCTGTGTGATTTTGTCCTGTTACAGCAGAATCAGGGCTTGCTTGTGGAAGGCATTTACCATGAATGCTGGTATCCTTGACAACACCAGAATACAAAAAACTGCTTTGCAATGAGCCACTTTTAAAAAATGTATTCTTTAACTTGTACAATTGTATAATAATAAAACTGTACTGGAGCAATTTTTGGAAAATATTTTAAGTGCTGTCACCTTAAAATATAATGCTGCAAGACATAGCCAAATGTGTCAACTTGCTCCTAGGCATACAGCAATAAATATCCAGCTGAACTTGTGTAAAACCTCCTTTTGGATTTTGCTGTGTTTGGTTATATTTTCTGTAATTTAGCCAAAATGGTACCTTAACAGTTGTAGAATCATTCAGGTTGGAAAAGACCTCCAAGATTTTTGAGTTCAATCTTTTAGTCCTAACATTAATTAAAGCAATTGGCACAGACATAACCTGTATCCATGCTGTGCCCACATTTTCCAAATGTATTTCTTGTGCATAGACACATCTCCATTTCAATGAGGTGAGAACAGAGCTACTCAGTCACTACCAACATATCAAGTGTGTTTAAATGCAACCTGTGAGACATGATGAAATTACTACATCACTTTTTAATATGATTTGGGCTCAGCCCTTCCAGGTCAACAAGTACATAACACAGAGTGAGAGAAGCTGACCCTGATTTTTTCATCAGAATGCCTGTGGAAGGGGAGTTGATCTAAGTGCTCAAAATTGGGACATTGATGACAGACGCAGTTTGAGTTGCAGCCATCAGCTCCTGTGCTTGTATTTATCTGGAGGGTGGAACAAAGGGTCAGCCCTCAGAATTTTTCAGTTTCAGAACACTGTGTGGGTTGCCTTCCAAGCATTTTGAACTTCTATCCAGTGAAAAGCTGGCTCTCACGTGGCAACCCTCGATTTGCTCTGGGAATGCAGCACATCATTGAATGCTGAGATACTTTCAAAAAATGTATGCAGTGCTACATTCAGCTTTCCACAGAAAATGCCAGGAAAAACAAGTGCAGCTTACAAGTCAAAAAACAGCCAGCTTGACACCTCTGGACCAACCAATGTCTGTTTCCTGAAGGTACAGTGAAGAGCTCCAAGTAAAAGGATATGTGCCAGCATGCAGATGGCAAAGAAACACGCGTGGCCACTAATGAGGAAGGGAAAATGTCTGGCTTCTTGCCAAAGGGCAATAACATTGAGATGAAGGAAATAAAGGAAAATTTGGCCAATTAGTTCTTTAGATTCATGAACCAATCAGATATTCCCTCAACAGGTTCATGTTGTTTCATAGTTAGTATGAAAGGATTGCAGACTCACCTGTGCTGTAAATAGGAGCAAAGTGCTTCTTGCTCACAGATTTGAGGGAATAGAGACCCACAAGACTCGAATCATCACTTTTGGGTATTTCTAGTGCCTCTGTTGTCTGAACATCCAGTGTGCACCATTTCACATCCTACACCATTCCCAGTTCCTGTAGGATAGTTCATAATCCCCAGAACAATGATGTGGGTGCCTATTCAATAATGTTACATTTTATCTTGTTGTAAGTTTCTGGATGAATTGGAACTGAATTAATGTTGTTACTCAATTGATGGGACAAGAAAACATTAAGCTTGAGTTTCAGGCTGTCATGAGTTATTGGCAATGACGTGTACATCTGATACACTCCCCCAACCAGTCCCACAAGTCCATGAATGATCTATAATAGTGCACTGATAAATATTTACATGATCGCTTTGAATAGGTCATGGTGCAGTCAGAACATGATGTGGTTTTGACATAGAAGTTAGATCTAACGTGATCTAAAATACAAAATATTAATGGGGGGCGGGGGTGTTGTTCAGAAGAGTTCTATATTTTAGTCTCAAGGAGTAGATTAGCTTAAAATGAAAAGATTGCTAAACGTGGTTGATAAATGTTAAGAAGATTTGGAAAATCTCTCTTTTTTTTGGAATAAATGGAGGGCAAGTCAAATTTCAGTGCAAAACAGAGGAGTAGAAAATAATAGATATTAATTGACTTCATTTGAGAACATATTATATAATGATGGTATTGATTCAAAGTTTAGTGCCAACCTCTTACTTCAATATGCTTATTAGAAAATGACTAAATCAAATGAATCACCATTAAACTACTCAAATACATTAATATCTAAAAGGAAAATGAAGTGCCTGAGAAAATGTCATGCATTTGGGATATGGGTTTGTGCAGAATCTGTAATGACATACAACGATAGTGTTACATCTGGAGCACACTTGAGCCAGTCAAAACACCCATGGGATAAATGAAGACTGAAAACCCTCAATAATGCAGTTAGAACTAAATACAGAAACCCTTCTTAGTACCTACCACATCTGTGCTGCTGTGCTTACCCTTCAAACACCTTCCCAAGCCCCACAGCTCACAGCTCAGTCTGGAAGGGTTGTACAGAGAGTCATCAGTGTCCTTGGCTTCTTACTGGGAGAGCAGTGATGGTAGTGATGGGATATGCCTCCTCTTTTTGGGGAGGAGGAAGACATTGATGTTGGTAACACCTTTCTTCTTGGCCTTGGGTCCACCTAACTTGATTTTTATAGATTTTCTCAGCAAAGTCTGCCTACATGCTTCTTTTTATCCCTGTGGTTTGCAGTTATCAGGTTTTTCTGGGGTTTTTGTTGTCTCTAAAGCTGAATCTGAGGCCTTATGGCCCCTGACTGAGCACTATGACCTGAGCCCAAAGGCTGGGACCTCTGGCCCTTGCCCTCTGGCCTCCTGCTCTCTGCCACACCACCCTGTGCAGTGATGGGGCTTCACTCCACACAGAACAACCATGTTCTGTCATGGTAAGCTGGAGAGAAGCTGCAGGAAACTGGGGCCCTGCTTTCTTGCTGGGGAGATGCTGCTCTCAGGGGCAGGCATGCAGGAATGCCTTAGGTTGGGTACAGCCCAGGGAAGTCTGGAGACCCTGCAATGTTTAGACAAAGCAAAACCAGTGTTACTGGCATTTTCTGGGCTCCAGGCATAGGGCACAGACGATACAGGAGGGCAATGGCACAAAACTGAGGGGATGAGGATCCTTTAATCTGCTACTATGGGAGAACACACTTTCCCTGTGTGCTTGGAATAGGCATGAAGGAACACCCAAACGAGGCTCAAAATGGGTTTTGCTGTGACTTTTGCTAACAGCAGTGTGTGTTGCAGCTTGTGCTGCTGCACTTTTTAGGGACAATTGTGCACAAAAATGTGTAATAGAACCTGATTTGGGTTTGACATGCTCTGCTTTTGCAAGATAGCTCAATGGCAGGGTAAAGTGGCATCACAGGACGCTGGATCAAGCTGTGATTCTATGAATACTTAAAAAAGAGAGTAATTTTTTTCAGGGTAATCAAACCTCCTTCCTTACTAAGTTTTCTGTGACATTTACATCTCCATTTTGTAAAAGTGCAGAAATCTTAATCAGCTCTCGCCCTGTGAAATGTTGCTAACATGAGTAAATGGCATAAAGCTTTGCATTAAAAAATGCATAATTTTGGACATTTGGGAACTGAATGAAACTCATTTCTATTGCTGTTGAAACACGAAGAAAGCAGGCTCATGCCCTTGGCCCTCCGTCTGTTACGGTTGGCTGAAGAACAGCTTTGGAAGCAGCACCTTATGGCCCTGGATGGTCAGAATGGAGGTCCAGCAAGGTAGACAAGTCTTTGCTACTGAATCTTTGGCCTTCTCTGCCAGAGTTTCATACATTCTTAGAACTCTAGTTTAAAAAAGGAGAAATGTTGTACTATGTGTATATATAATATATGTGTGTCACACCTTCAACATAACCACATTATAACAATACACCGCTGTAGTTTTGATTGTTAAACAAATTCTTTCTCCCTGCTATCACAGAATTTGGGAGCTAATGCCCAAACTCCATGCCATGAGATAACAAATGGTGTAGCCAGCTGCTTTGAATTCCAACTTGATTGCTTGAGAGGGGAGGGAGAGGTTTCTCAGAGGGTGGAGGACATCACTTTTTTCTTAGCCAGCTGTGGCAAGTGAAAAAAACAAATGTTTGCTGGACTCATGAAGGTGTTTAGAGGGAGCTGAGTTGCCCTGGCTTTGGCCACCCACAACCCCAACTCAGCTCTGGTGCCCTGTGCTGCTCGTCAGAGGGAGAGAGAGAGAAAAGCCGTGACCACGGTCTTGGATCCTTGCTACAGATCCCTTTTCTTCCTGAGCTACCTTTGCATCTGCAGAGGAGTGAGAACCACCACTGCCAGCCCCTGTCCCTAGTCTCTCATCATTGACTGGAGGACAAAAGATAACATTGTGCATAACCTGCCAGAGGGTTCCAACCCATCCTTTTCTGTGGCCTCCTTCTCTCCAAATGAGTAATTCAGAGGAGTCAGCGATTCACAGACCACCTTTTTTCTTTGTCTTACCAGAGAAACTGAGTCACTTCACTGCCAGCTGTGGCGCAGCAGCGACCACTGCTGTCCGTAAATATAATTGCACAAAGGGAAACACAAAAAATTCAGTTTCATTTAAAGGATTTTGTTCTTTCTTTTTTCCTTTGGAGGTACAGTGTAGTTGTTTGTTTTGTCCTAGTTTTGGTTATATATACACATATATTACACATATATATGTACATGTATATGTATATGCATATTTGTAGTTAAGAACTGCTGTCCTTCATTCACATACATTTTTCTTATTAAAAATCCTAAATTTCTAAGCTGTGGTGATTTTTTTTCAGGAAAGCCCTTCTTTTCTGATCCATATAAATATCTCACTTGTCTTCTAAACTAAGACAAACACCGTCCAAATATCCATTCTTTTTTATGCCAGTTATCCATAAGGAAATTTCCTGTAAAACTTAATTCTTCGTTCCTAAGTACCTCACCTACTGATACCTAGTATTGCTTACAGAGCCTCAATTGCAACCATAAAATATTCAAAAGTCAAGCTATTTGGTTATATTAGAAAACATACTTTGCTTTTCTTGAAAGGCTGATTGTACTTTTTATAAGTTATTCATGAAAATATCCTGGGGCTGTGTGCATCGAGCATTGGGATTATGTTAGCAGGAAAAGAAGGAAACTGCACTATGTGTGGGAAAGTAATTCTCTTGTAAAATATGTGCTTGGAAGCTACTTAGGCCAAAAGACATTTTTTTTCCATGGGCAGAGGAAATTCCCATCATCTGTCACAGCTATTTAAAGCTGAACAGATGTTCCCCAAAAAGCACAGAGTCTTTTGAGCAGTGTGGTGATACCTGAGTGCAGAACTGACTGTGGGTCAGGGGAAGGGTCTTGGTGTCCAGAGCCCCAGTCCAGGTCCTCTGCCTTCTCCGAAAGTGCTGCCCAGTGATCCTGAGTGCAGCAGAAGGCTTTGCAGGGATTTGTGTGCATAGGGAGGCAGAGGATGAGCTCCTACTGATATTTCCACTCCAAGGGTAGTGCCTCAGGCCAGCACTGACAGATCCTGCAGCTCTGGCTTCACAGGTGCTGTTGGCAGCGCTGTGACAGCCTACGTCACCACACTCCCACATCCAGAGAGCAAAGCATTAATTTCACTTCCACTGAAGAAATGACTTCCAGCTTTGATAATACAGAGACTTGCAGGAACAGATACAGTGAGTTCTGTGCTGCAACACTGTAAGTTCTGGCAGTCTAAACCAGTGTGATGCTTGGAGGATTTTTTACCAGGCTTGCACCTATGTTGGTATCCCAGAAATACAGAGGGTTCAGTGCAGAACTGTTTGCACAGTAGACCTCAGGCTGACAACTAAGGGAGCAAAAATGAAATGGCCCTTCCAACTCAAAAGCCTAATGAGGAATGTTGATCTTTCTGCTCACAACATAGCAACACATTTTATGAGATTTTGGAACTGCAGATCAAAATTGTGGCCAGATTAGGCCATGCAAGTGATTGTCGTGAGTGCATAATTGTGCGGGTAAATATCAGCTTAGATGCCTCTGATAACAAAAAGAACTCTTTCAAGATAGTTCTTAAGATAAGTATTTTCCTTTTTATTCTTAGCTGGAAAGCCTCCTCTAGG
This sequence comes from Poliocrania exsul, assembly GCA_035041345.1. Lineage (NCBI taxonomy): Eukaryota > Metazoa > Chordata > Aves > Passeriformes > Thamnophilidae > Poliocrania > Poliocrania exsul. Next base: position 2,969 of record JAWWLZ010000752.1, on the reverse strand, counting down.
ATGTACAGCAAACAGGTCATTTACATTGTCTTTTCACAATAACAGAACCCTCCCCCCAGTCAGCCTGAATTGCAGAGTTCTCATCCATATGAAGGAATTTAATTCAGTCTCCCCTGTAAACAAGTGATTTCTGAGCAACAGGGTTGATAAAGGACAAACTGCAACTGGAAAGAGTGGAATTTACTACGAGTTACCATTATTTATCTCCCACTTTCAGCAACCCATCCTATCAAGCCCAAAGCTAATATGGCTTCTTGTTAAATATTTCTGATGTATTACATATCCTCGTGCAAAGAGGGAATTAGGACTTAAAGTGAATATTAATGCATACACAATTGTGTATGAGTATTGCATATTTGTAACGTTCAGATCTGCTTAATTTTGATGCAGATTGAACTATAGGTTCAAATATCCTCTTGAGCAAAATGAAAACTCAAACAAGTTATCTGTAAATACCAAAACCTGATTTTTATTAATTGATTGCTAGAGAAAAGCAAAAGAAAAAGAGGAAAAAATAAGAAAAGTTAGGAAAAACACCTAAGAGTACATATAGAAGCAGAGAAAATTCACCACTATGAAAAAAACCCTACTTGTGTGCTGTATCGATGTAAGTGAGAGGGGGGGAGAAAAAGTGCAGTTTCTCTCTGTTTCTGCCACGATGTTATCTGTTAGCTGCAAGAGGGTGGTAAGTCTTTGAAATGCAGGATGCACATTATCACCCCTCACACCGACCTGCTGGCTTCTGGTTTAGCTGCAAAAAAGGCTGCCTTATTTTAGCCTGTAAGAGAAGAATTCAGTGAAAGGATATACCTCATGCATACAGTCTCAGTCTTTCTCCACACTGGCAGGCTCTCTTGGTGTAGGCCGATGAGAATCTCATGCATGCAGTCTCAGTCTTTCTCCAGGCTGACAGGCTGTCTCTCTCTCTCGGCAGATGAAGGCTGGTGGTGTTGGAAGAAACGTGAGGCGAGCTGAGAGGAGAGATCAGAAGAAACTAGCAAGGTTCCCCAGTTACTCCTTTTCTCTTGCTCTCTAATTTTTGAGTTCATCTTCAGGTTTTTATAATGCTTTCTGATCGCTACACGTGATTTTTGGCATGTAGTCAATTGTAGTCAGGTCCAGATGTTGGAAATTGATGACAAAGACAGGATCTCTTGGCAGGAAATATTTCCTTGGGAAATCTTTCCATGAAAGCTGACAGAGCAATGTTAGCAGGATGTATTGAGAGGCAGAAAACAATGGAGAAACGTATTTTTGGCTTCTCTTTGTATGCTACAATATTCAACAGGTAAAACAAATATAATCCATTGCCTGTACTGTGTATACGACACATTGCAATAACAGGAACATACTTTGTTTCATCAGGCTCACAGGCAGGTTAACCAATACTGTGCTTGCAAAGAATCTGTCCTGACATCTCTTCTGTCACTGAATTGTGAAAAGTCACCTATAGAAACTGTAGGACCCTGAAAGTCTCTCCAAATAACAAACCTGTCTCCAGGTGATACAAGTAACATGGCAGCAACTTCCACTAATGTAGAGGGGGATCCAGGTTCCTTATGTTTGGTCCTTTGGCACATTGTTTTGTAAGTAATAGAGTAACAGGATGTTTTGGGTTGGAAGGAACCTTAAAGACCATGTTTCCCACTGCTATGCCAGGGGCAGGGACCCTTTTCCACTCAAGAGATGGACCAAAGTCCCATCCAACCTTTGGTAGATACAAAAGGACTCTTTTTCTCTCTTCTGCATGAGTCAGATTTCCACACTCAAATTCATGGATGGCTCCAGTCTCATGCAGAGGATTACTGTGTTTATCACTCTTAATCCACAACACAGCTCAGGTCCTATTTCAGATGGTTCTCATTGCTCCCAAGTTCCCCAGGGCCTGGCTACTGCCTTTCCTCCCTTGGCTTGCTCTTCTCTGGAGGCTGCAGGACTAGTCTGTGCATGACCCTGACAGGGGCAGGAGCCTGAATGGTAGGAAATGTGTTCAACTGCTGAGTGGAACAGAGTGCAGAACCAGACCAGCCCTGAGGGGTTAGACTGGTAAAAGGGATCAGTGACAGTAACAACTAAATCTCAAAAGTTGCTAGATAAAAATAACAAGAGGCATGTCTTTGCCAGAGTTGGTTTACATACAAACCATGGGTATCTGTTCTTTTTGTGACACACCAGATTAACACAAGGCAGCATGGAGCCATTGCAGTACCCATGTACTTGTCTCCAAATGCAGCTATAGCACATATATTCAGATATGAACTAAGTTCTTCTGAACTGCCTTACGGAGGTGACTTTTTTCTGCTCCTAGCATGGAAAAAGCATGCAAGTATCACCTCCTTTCTTGAGACCTCAAAAAAGGGCAGATTATCAGCAAGTAAGTCCTGCTATCCCTGCAGCTAAAAGCATTTCATGTTGCCGATAGAATCTCAGATCCTCCCAAGGAGAGTTACAAAGAAAAAAAAAAACCCACCATGTTCTGGGGCTTTTCAAGAACAACTAACTTCTCTGTTTAGTTTTCACCTACTCATTCAATCCTCCTGGAAAACTGTCCAGCTTTGGCGGGACACAACCCACAGAAACCCTGCTGCCAGGTCTTCTCCACTCCGCACAGAACTGACAGGACGCTGCCCCAGCTCTCCCCGCACAGCACCGCCCCAGCGTGTCACACGGACTCAGCGAGAGCTCCTGGAGCCTCGCCAGGGCTGGGCAGGGAGCAGGGCCATCCCTGGGCGGGGCCGGGCGAGGGTGTTCGCAGCGCAGCCCAGCAGAGACTGTCCTGCCGCTCCCGGGCTGTGCCAGCAGATCTGCCTTTCCCAAAGACAAGCCCCGTCCTGCCCCGCGTGGACTGGGCTGGGCAGCCCCGGCAAGGACAGGGAGCCCTCCCGGCTCGGGGCAGTGCCCGTTCCGATCCCGAGCCGCCCTCGCAGCCGCCGCGTCCCCCCGTCTTAGCCCCGCCAGGGGTCGCAGGC
>JAWWLZ010000750.1:0-10665 GCA_035041345.1 Poliocrania exsul | reverse complement strand
GTGGGCACAGCCCCAAGGCTGCCAGAGCTCCAGGAGTGTTTGGGTGATGCTCTGGGGCACAGGGTGTGACTCTTGGGGATGGTCCTGTGCAGGGGCAGGAGTTGGACTGGCTGATCCTTTTGGGTCCCTTCCAGCTCAGCATCTTCTGTGATTCTCCAGATTTCCATCACACAAGGTGCTTCTAATTCCTGGGGTGGGGGGTGGGGGTGTGTGATACTGAAAAATAAAAAACAAATAAAAAAGGAGGGAAGAGTGTAATGCCTGGTTGGGTAAGCAGAGCTTCTGGAGCTTATCCTACACTGGTTGTGGAAATAGTTGAAATAAGATCTTCTCTTTCTCAGGAGCAGACAACTTTATTCATGCTCCCAACCCTCCTGAGAAACCAGGACTTCCAGGATGGAAACCCAACAGTCATGGCTGGGATCCAGTGGAAGAGAAAGACAAAGAACTTCCAAACAGTGGCTTCAAGTGGGACTAGAGCTGTCCAGTGCCTTTGCTTTTTGCTCCTCGCTCCTCCGTTGGCTTCAGCTTCACTTTGCCCAAACCCAACCTGTGGGAAGGGGAATTTGGGCCCTGCACTGGTTGGCACTTCAGGCATTGGCCTTCCTACAAAAGTTTCCCTCTCTTGTGACCTCCAGCCCTGCTCACTTCTTCTTACTGCTCTCCTTGTCCAAACTCAGCACAGCATTTCCCAAAATGTCTGAGCATTTGGTGAGGACAACACAACCCCAGCACTGTGAGTGACCACAGTGGGGCTGGGGAGGCACCAGAAGGCATGGCTGAAACTCATGAATTGCAATGGCTGAGAGAACATTTGCAGCTTTTGGAGGGTTCTGAAGATCCCTCTGGGGTGGTGTCCATGGATACCAAGGCTAGAAGAGGAGGTGGCTGTGCTGCTCAGGGCAGCCCTCAGGGTTGGGTGTGGCTGAACCTCGGCCAAGGGGCAGGGATTCACCACTTCCAGTCTTGCTCCCATCGTTTCAGGAGTAAACTGGAAACTGAGGAAGGAGCAAGGAAAGGACAGATTTATCAGCTCAGATTATCCTTTGAGAGCCCAGGCACATGCAGCCAAGGGAGAGGGAAACCCCAGGTTTCAGCATGCAAGTCACTGCTTTTGCCTCCTTAGAGATGACTCTGATAGCAGGATCGATGGCTCCCTGGCAGAGGGGATCTCTCACTGCTGACCATAATTGGACTCTAGATGATAACTCAGATGGAGACATCTCCACTCTGCCTCAGTGTTGGTGCAGATGAACCTGGCCAGGCTCCCGGTCACTCTGGCACACGGCAGGAGGGAGAGCTCATGGCATGAAGGGCTCACACCATCAGAATCATGTCCTGTCCTCCTGACCCCACATCGCTGGAAATGTTCCAGGCCAGGTTGGACAGGGCTTGGAGCAACCTTGTCTGGTGGAAAGTGTCCCTGCTCATGGCAGGGGATGGAATGAGATGAGCTTTAAGGTCCCTTCCAACCCAAACCCTTCCAGCATTCTGTGGTTCCATGGCTCTGTAACTTCTCGTACGTGCCCTTGGCAGGAGGAACCAGAGCTCAGGTGCAGGATCCAGTGATGTCGTGGGGACTCTGGATTTATATCCATCCACATTACAGACACCATCTCAAGGATCTTTTTATTCCACTGCCTGTAGGAGGAGAAGAAACTGGATGAGCATTAAGGTCCCCTCTGACCAGAACCATCCCGTGATTCTGGGATTTTTGCCAAGTAGCCAAGTGTGGGTTGTGTCCATCCAGCCACCCAGTCACAGGAGCACTGCTGTTCCCATCCCAGCTGCAGCACAAGCCACATCAGCAGCTATACAGTAAATCCTATTAAAAACAATTTCCCCAAGATAAAACAATCCACTTCATGTCAGAGAATTGTTTTCATTTGGCATTTTAACCCAAGAGGAGCAGCTTCACTTGACCAAAATCTCTGTAAGGCTGTAGATTTGGGTCAGCCTCAAACAATTCTTTTTTTTCTTGACAAGTGTTTCCATATCCCTGCTGTGACAGTCACACAGGGCAGCCTTGCCCCCCATTTGCAAAAGCAGCAGAAGGAGGTGAAAGATCTGAGCTGTCCCCAGCACACGGTGCTGCCAGCTCCTGCCTGCCAGGCCCAGAGAAACAACTGATTTTACAGGAAGCAGGAAAGTTAATTATTTGTTGAGCTCCTTTCCCTGGAGCAGTGAGGGAGGGATGGGGCTGTGATTCAGAGAATGAATGTGGTTTGGAGATTCACAGAAAAGTGGCTTCTGGAAGAGAAAGGAAACGCAGCTGAGTCCCACGTCACAGCCAGCACTGATGTTTCTAGGAAAGGCAGGGAGCTCAGAGAGAGCCCAGCACCTCAATTAAGGGCTGTTCCAATCACACTGATTACAGAGGTGATCTAATAATGACGGGTTCTGGCCCAGAGCTGTTGATAATTAAATATTTGCAGTTTCTTAGAGACATCCTAATGATTTTTATCTGTGTATGCACTGAAGGACAGCTCTACTCTTGGTGCTGCCATTTCTTTTAGCCAACAAGAGCATAAACCCCAGACATTTAGAAAACAGGGAGCATCTATATTGTGAGTTGTAAAAGAGAAACCCTTCCCAAGGCTTGCAGCTGCAGGTTCCCATCTCCATGTCTCAAGCAAAGCCCACATCCTCCTCTGTGAGAGGGGATTCACAACTGCAGACTCTGTGTCTGCTCAAGCCCCCGTCACCTCAAAGCCATGATGGAGCTGGAGATGCCAGGCAGGATGGATAGAAAGTGTGTTTTCTTGTTCACTGCTCATTCTTAGATTGACTTCCAGTGGTTTCCACTATTTCCTTTGGGAGTTTTAGTGTTATTTCCATCTCCATGAACAGAGACAATCTGTGGCACCAAATCACACCTTAGAAGGACAGACTGACACCAGTATCTTGATCTTTGTCTGCCCTTGACTTTTATATCTGAGCTCAGGAGCGAATTCCTCATGGTGTGTGAAATGCTGACAGCAGGATGCACACGGTGAGCAGGGAATATTTGGGATTCAGAGCAAGGGAAGCAGACCCTTAGGGGCCAGCCTGACATCCCACACAGCTTGACCTTGCTATTTCTGCCTGAAATGTGAACTTGTGGCTCAGCATTCCCTCCTTCTCTGAGCACAGTGAAGGATTAGGGACCAACAAGGCAACACTCAGGAAAATGTGGGTGGAGGACCTGCCTCTGGGTGTAATTTGGGAACATACTTCCTAAATTTCAATCCATCTCAGGCTGCTGCCAAAAAAGATCTGCTGCTTTGGACTTTGTGTATCCCCAGGCTCTGGATTTCTGTGCACGATACAGGCTCCTTCCAGGCTGGAGCCCACAGTGCACAGCTTCGTTGTGTCTGATTTTCAGAGGTTCCAACAAAACATCCGGCCCATTTTAAATGGTTAATGTTATCAGGAATTGAGGCTGTGTGTCATTTCCAGACTCAGCCTTCCACACCTGCAATTTCCTACCACTGGATCTTGATCTGTACTTATCTGCAAAACTGGACTTTGTTTTGCTATCAGGAATCTGCACCCTATGGGTGGATTTTTATGCTGTGACTATTATTCAGAAACTTCACTTTAATAAACTAAAAGATGGAGCTCCTTCTGTTTGCCACACGCTGGCAGGTTTTCCAAACCTTGACTCATCCTTGCAAGTCTTTGTCTACCTTTTCCAGCTTGACAACGTGATTGAACAATGTGGTATCAACTATAGAGGCAGTATTTTATCTTGCTCTGCCTATTGGTGTGTGCAAAAATCACACCACCTCTTTCTATCCAGCTGCCATTTCCCTATGAATGCATTTTGGCTCCTGCTCACCATCCCAGTTTCCTTATCTTAGAATCCATTATATTGTTATCTCTCTTCATCTCCAAGTCATTTGTGGGGTCACAGCTTTACCATTTCTCATATCATAAGTCTGATCTGTGCTGTCTGTCTGTGTCTGATGGGTTCAGATGATTATTATTTAAACAACAGAACTACAGACTATCCTGAGTTGGAAGGGAGCAACAAGGACCATCAGTCCAGCTCCTGGCCCTGCACAGACACCCCATCAATCCCATCCTGTCTCTGAGAGTGTTGTCCAAACACTCCTGGAGCTCTGGCAGCCTTGGGGCTGTGCCCACTGCCCTGGGGAGCCTGCTCAGTGCCCACCACCCTCTGGGGGAAGAACCTTTCCCTGAGATCCAACCTAACACTGCCCTGGCACAGCTCCAGCTGTTTCCTGGGTCCTGTCACTGCTCACACAGAGCTGCAGACCCCAATGACCTCAGTCTCCTCTTCTCCAGCTGAACAATCAAGTGCCCTCAGCTACGCCTAAGACTGATGCATTCCAACTGACCTGCCATCTCTCTCCAGCATTTTAAGACTCTTGTAGGTCACTCCATCCAAGCTGTGAAGAAGTTGAATGGTTTGGGGTGGGAACAGACCCTGAGCAGCCAGAGAAGGGGGTGGTGGGCAGGTCACTGCAGGGGCTGTGCACCTGGGGGATGGTTTGCTGTGTAAGATTTCCTGTGAGGGATGACACCACCCTGTGGGGAAGAAAGTAGCTCCTTACCATCCTCCTCCTCCATATAAGAGGAAGATTTTAAGTTATTCCTGTGTGCTTTGAGAAAGAAGCTGCTAGTTACTCATATCACAGGTTTTTCCTCCACTGCCCCACCACCACTGAAGTGTGGCTTTTGCGAGGATCCTCCATTCTTCCCTTGTCAGTGGAGAAGAGCCAGTCACAGAGCACCTGGCCAGCTCCCTCACTGCTGCCCAGGCTTCTGGAGCAGAACTGAGCTACTTGACAGCTTCAAATTGACACCCAGCCCCTGGTGCTGCAATCTGGTGCCTGTGGTGCTCCCAGAGAGCTGCTCTTCTCCTCTAACAAAGCCACCAGAGCCTCAGTGCGGGCTCTGCTCCTCACCCAGCCCCGTGGGCAGGGCTGTTGTGTGAACCCCCACCCTGTGCAGGTGTGAGATTTGAACTCTGTACAGAAAATACATCCAGCAGCTGCACAAAGCTGCTCCAGGGGGCTTTCCAGCTTTGCTCAGAATGGGATGGCAAGACAGACCGTGCAGCTAAGCCATCCTGCAGCTTGCTGAGAGCATCACCACTGGGGTTTGGGTAATGAAGGTCCAGCTGCAATGGGATGGACACAAAAACACCCCAACTGTTCCAAGAACTCTCCAAAAAAGTGCATGTCAGCCAGGCCTCTGACATGCAGAAAGGCAATAGCCACCACCTGCACAAAGGCAACAGAACAGCAGCTCTTTGGGGGAGGGGTTTTGCAGAACCAGCCCTGGGGAAGTGAGAACAGCTGGGCAAGAGGAGCAGCAGCTCCAGCCCTTCCAGCTGCTGGGGCCCATCCTGGCAGCACCCCTTCCAAATACAGCTCCTGAGACCAGGCCCACACATGAATAATATTTTAATCATAATTCCATCAAATTAGGGAAGAAATGGGCTTTTAAGATGCAGTGACTGAAGAGGGAAAGAGAAGGTGCTTGCTTTGCAAGAGCTCCTCTCCAAGGCCCAGACCCCAACATGTGCCCCTCGTGGCTGACCTGCAAGTCAAGCAGCAGCTGGGAACACAATCCCAGAGGTTTGTCACTCATCTCATGGGCTTCTCCTGCCTGGCATCTGCCAGGGGAGACCAGTGAATATCACTGCCTACAAAATGTACTTTGTGTTGATGCCAACATCTGCAGTTGTTCCTGGAAAGCTGATGCTCACACACATGCCAGGGACTGGAGTCTGTGCAGAATTCCCTTCTGCACCAACCCACCAGAGTCTTGGAGAAAAGGAGGCTCATGGGGGACCTTCTCACTCTCTCCAACTCCCTGACAGGAGGGTGGAGCTGGGGGTGGCTTGGGCTGTGCTCCCAAATAACAACAGAACAAGAGGAAATGGCCTCAAGTTGCATCAGGGAAGGTTCAGGCTGGACATCAGCAGGAATTTCTTCATGGAAAGGGTGGTCAGGCATTGGAAGGGGCTGCTCACAGAGGTGATGGGGTCCCCATTCTCAGAGGTGTCCAAGGAACTGCTGGCCATGGCACTCAGTGCTCTGGGCTGGGTGACAAGGTGGGCATTGGGCATAGGGTGGACTTGATGATCTTGGAGGGCTTTTCCAACTTGATGATTCTGTGATTCTGTCAATGAATTGGTTGTGCTCCCTGTTACAAATTCTTCACAGGGAGGAGAGTCACGCAGCTCTGCTCCCATCTCCTGCTGATCCCTGAGCCATCACCACCCAGCCCTTTTCCCATGGCTAAAAGAGAACAGATGCTCCAGCAAGCTGTTCAATCTCCCCTAAAGGCTCTGTCTGCACAGAATCTTTCACCTTTAAAGACTGTGGGTTGAACTGTGTGCCTTGCTAAGGGGGGAGCTTCTCTACTCCCCTTAGCTGCTTTGAGGGCTCTCTCTGTGCCCCCCCCCAGAGCTCCACCAATGCTGGCTCTCCCCTGCCTGACAAAGACCTCCCAACTTCCCATGGCTTACGTGGCCAGAAGTGCTTGGGAGTGAGCAGGGTGTGCAGGGTGGTGCCGTTCACACTGGGGTTCCCCAATGTCCCACCATTTCTAAGTCCTCTTTCTCAAAAGAACCCAAAAAGAATTTTTCTCATGGCTTTCTGCTCCCCATCCCTCCCAAAACCAATCACGTGAGTATCAGGAGCGTGTCTAATTCCCATGAATAATTTATGCAAAGTAATAAGTTCCTGATACCAATAAACAGAATAAATACAACTCCCAAAGACCACATTACCAACCAGAATTCATTTTTACACCCATATAAAACTGTTATGATCAAGTAAGGGGAGAAATAATAACACTTTCTTATTTCTGCATTGTTTTATTTGCACAGTGCCACATCTCTGTGGAGGGTACAATCCATCCAGCTGTCCTGGGGATGCCTCCCAAGCTATTCCAGCAGGTATTGGATTAATCATTTCTCATCACCACACAGAGAGTGTTGGAGGCTTTTCTTGTTTCACTCACAACATTAGATCACTTTGAGCAACAAGCAGGGTGAGACCTGAACATCTTTTACCCTGCAGGTACTGAGAAAAAGCCTTATTTGGAAAAATATGTATTTTCCCTCTTAATTTCATGCTGGCACTGCACAAGACATAAAATGTCATTATTGGACACCAGAAGCATATTTGAATTCAGGAGCTAAAAGTCAGTGAAAATACTCCATGTCACTGGAGTTTTGATTAAATTTTTGCAGGTACAGTTTTCCATTTGAGTCCAGATTATCTTTCTCCATTATTTCCCAGCTTCTCCCATTTTATCATTCACCGAAGGGTTGGAGAGGCTCAACAGAGACATTTTGATGCACCATTTACTTAGCAGTGGCTGTATCCTCTGGACAACATTAATGTCCTGCCTTTCACAGAACAACCATTTCCTTCAAATGGATGTGGGCAAAGAGGCCTTTCCTGGGTAACTACTGTTTTCCCTCCTTGTTTACCTGATTTTCTAAGCAGCTTAGCAACTCTGAAGAGCACAGGCTGTTCAATCACCTGAAATTTATGTACTTTCACTTTTTGACAGGAACTGGAGATTTTCAGCAGGTAAAAAAACCTGATTGAACACTTTGCAACTTTTCAGACTCAGCTCACCATGTTCGAGCAAGGACAATATTCAGCTGCAGTTACTAATCAGCACAAATTAGCTCCCTCGGTGGGAATCTCTCTCATGCTCAGCATGGAAAACATCAGGTCCCTTCGGAGGGGAAACACCTACCTCTGCAACTCTTAATTGTGACTGTTAATTGCTGGCCTGGAAGTGCTGCCTGGCTGGAGATGATAAAGGCAAGATGAAAAGAGAACAAAGGCAGCAGCCAAGTGCAAAGCTGTGTGCTCTGGGGGGCAGAGCCTGGGCACACAGCAGGGCCCTGGCACCACAGCCACTCCCAGGAGAGCCTGGAAGGGCAGGAGGTTGTGTGGGGAAGAGCTGAGCTCAGAGACAGAGGGTGGAGGCAGCTGGGGCTGAGCCCGCAGCATCTGCTGTGTCCTTGCACCTCCAAGTAGCAAGAGAAGTCCGGGATGAGCTGCACTAAAGGGTGTCATGGGGAGGTGAGGAAGGAGCTGGTGATCCAGCCCAGCTGGTTCTGACACCACAAGGAATGGTGTGGGGCGTGGAATCACAGAATCTTGGAATCATTAAGGTTGGAAAAGACCTCCAAGTTCATCAAGTCCAACCTTTGCCCAACACCGTTACAGCCACTAAACCACGACCCCAAGTGCCACATCTGCTCATTTCTTGAACACTTCCAGGGGTGGTGACTCCCCCTCTGCCCATTCCAATGCCCAGCCACACTTGCAGTGAAGGAGTATTTCCTAATAGCCAATCTAATGAGGTTCAACAAGGGCAAGTGTAGGGCCCTGCTCCTGGGGAGAAACAACCCCAGGTACCAGCACAGGCTGGGAGCTGAATTACCAGGGAACAGCTTTGTGGAGAAGGACCTGGGGGTCCTGGGGGGGACCATGAGCTGACCATGTGCCCTGGAGGCCAGGAGAGCCAATGGGATCCTGACATGCATCAGGAAGAGCATTTCCAGCAGGTCAGGGAGGGGATCCTACCCCTCTTCTCAGCCTTAGAAAGGCACATCTGCAGTGCTGCATCCAGCTCTGGGCTCCTCAGGACAAGAGAGACCAGGAGCTACTGGAGAGGGTCCAGCTAACGCCCAAGAGATGATGAGGGGTCTGGAGCTTCTCTCTGATGAGGAGAGACGGCAGGAGCTGGGCCTGGTCAGTCTGGAGAAGAGAAGACCAAGCAGGGATCTTATCAATCCACACAAATGTCTCCAAGGGGTGTCAGAATGGTGCCAGACTCTGACAGGATGGGGAGCAATGGCCATAAACTGAAACACAACAAGTTCCACCTCAGCATGAGGGAGAACATCTTTGCCAAGGAAGGACACGGAGTCTCCCTCTCTGGAGATGTTCCAAACCCACCTGGACACATTCCAAGGTCACCTGCTCCAGGTGATCCTGCCTTGCCAAGGTGGTTGGACTGGGTGATCTTTAGAGGTCCCTTCCAATACTAAGGGTGCTGTGATTCTGTGAATTTGAACCTCCCCTGACACAACTTGAGGTCGTTTCCTCTTCTCCTGTCCCTCTTCCCTGGAGCAGAGTCTGACCTCCATGTTGCTCCCTCCACCTGGCAGGGACTTGGAGAGACCAAGAAGGGCCTTCCTGGGCAGGCTCAGTCCTGGCACTGCTGCTTGGGCTATGCCCAGACCACCCTTCCAAGGGTTTAATCACACTGGGGGAGATAAATGGGATTTAATGGGAAAAGCAGAAGAGCCAGGATGGGCTTTCCTGACAGAAAGGATGCCACAGCTATTTTTTGGATGCCTATTAGGAAACCTGCAGCTCTTTGCCACATCATCCAGGTGTTGGGAACAAATATTACTTGGTTTGTCTTGCAAAAATAGCTCAGGGAAATAATAACACAGAAACTGATAAGCAAACTAAGGTGATCCCTGATTGTTTTTTCAATTACAGTATTTTCTGGAAGAAAATAAATCTCTTCACAATTGCTTTCATAGGAAGATTTCATTTTCCCACGTGGAGTTTGTGTTTTTCCCTCTCATTTGAACTTTATCCTGTTCAAAAACGTGGGCAAGCAGAGGGGAACTTCTCATTTTTAAAAGGTGTTGTTTTTAAATATTCATGATTTCCTAGAGAAAGCTACCCTTGGAAAAATGTGATTTTATCATGTGGGAAGCCAATATCCACATGGGAGAAGTTGGATTTTCTTTGTTCTTGTGGTTTTTCAGTGGCCAAAGAGAAAAAAAAATCCCTGCACTCAACAAAATGCACTTTCAAAGTCTTGTAAAGTTTTGTTTCTCAAATATTTTGCATAAAAATAGAAGCAGCGAATGAGGAAAGTAATTGAAAATTAGTGTCATTCCCTCAAAGCAATTTCCTTCAGAGAAACACTGTTTCTTGAATAAAAAAAAAGATACTTATTTTGGGAATTTTTCATGCTCCTCCAATTAGCACCATCCAGACAAACACTTTGGTTCTGAGTGTAACACAAATAGGCAAATCCACACATATTGGATTTTTGCATTCCTATAGCACTGGATATGGATCCTCTCTGTCCTTGAGAAGATTTAATGTCACTATTCAAAAATCCCAATGGCATTTTATGGGTGAAGTGGGTTTATGACCCACCTCAACACAGAAGTTCTGTTCTTCTCTTACTGTGACACCACTGCTTTTCTTGGCATGGTGAACAGGCACAGGTTTAACATCTCCTGCCATGGATCTACCCCCCCCAGTCTTTATATTTCCTGCCCCCACAACACTGAGACCTCATCTGGGCAGTGGTTCTCCCACACACTCCACAAGCACAGCAGGAGGAACCTTCTGTCCTTCCCCTACCACATGGTATTGGCAGTTTGGGTTCCTCCACACCAACTTCAGCATCTGGATGTTTTTATCTTAAAATCAGTACTGAGATGGTTTGGTTGTGTTGCCTTCTGGAAGTCCCTGGTTCTCTGGGCTACTCTGCAAGGAGCAGCTCAGATTTGGGGGCTCCCTTTAATTTCTCAGCTCAGCAGCAGCACTGAGAGGACATGACAGGCTGCGAGAGCTGGGGGGGCTCACCTGGAGAAGAGAAGGCTCCAGGGACACCTGAGAGCCCCTTCCAGGGCCTAAAGGGGCT
>JAWWLZ010000748.1:0-10690 GCA_035041345.1 Poliocrania exsul | reverse complement strand
ATCAGCACGCTTGCAGCAAGCGTGGGTAGTGCCCTTCCCAAATCTTCGTTCGCGAAGCCTAGCCATGATGATGACAAGGACACCACAAGGTGGGAACAAGGTACATACAGGTCCTTTATTTCTGTCTGTCACCTCAATTTTCTCTTTTTACAGTGTGAAGACTCCTCATTTAAACACTAACCAAAACCTCCTTTTGTGAATTTAAATGCATTCTGTTTATCAGTGAAAGGTCTTGACCAGGAAAAGGCTACTCAGAGTAACCTCAAAGCTGAAGGCATCTCAGGATCATAGCACAGAGAGCAGCAAATGGCACAGAAAGTTAAATACTAATATGTACATATGTGTGTTCATCTTAAAACAGCGGATAAAATAAGATTACATGTGCCCCAAGAAGGAACCTGTACATCCTAATCACTGCTCTCTTTTTCCTCCTCTGCTGTAGGGAAGTTGATACTAGAGCAGCAAATTAGAATAAGATGTAGAATTTTACATTATTTAGGGTTGTTTCCAAGCTATCTATTCCTTAACATAATACATTTCATAGCAATTTATAAAGGTAAGATAAAACTTCGTGGAACACTTTAACTGCAAGTTAAAAACCTTGAAATACTTGCTTACAAAACACTTCTTAATTCGAGTGAAGGTACCTTCCAACATTTCAGTGGGAAAGGAAAAAAAAATCTAGTTGTTTACAGTTCTTCTATTTTGGGAAGCAAATCTTGTGGTAGTAAAGAGGGTGAAGTAATATTTTCTTTTTTTGACTCATGTACATTGCAATCTACAGATAAACTCTCCATTTTAAAAATAGAATGCACCATATTTATTCATGGCAGCAGATAATAAAGCTTTGCAAACACCTAAATCATATCAGATCTGTGTTTTGGGACAAGATTGTACCAACAGATACACTTCTCCCAAGTGCATATTTAAGGGAGTTTTATTAATAAAATGTCCCAAGCCAATTGTTTTCTCAACAAGGTATAAATGCTTGCAATTCTAAAACTCCCTCCCAAATAATTCAGAAGGAAAGGCTAACAAATGGGTACCAATACAACCAGTTACACACACAACACACTATGTGAAATATTAAACTGAGTCTGCAGAGCACACTTAAACCACTGAGCAGAGGATTTACAGACAGCATTGGATAATTTGTCACACTATCCACATAAAGCAAATTAGGCTGACAGAAAATAAGTTCATGCCTATTGTTTGCTACTTAACCCCTCAGTTTTTCAGATATTAAAGAGGTCATAGTGAACACAAGAAACAATTGAGCAGTTTATAGAAGAGAAACAATTGTGTGGTTTCTGGGAATATCTTCCCTGATATTAAAATACCAATCTGTCAACTAACATAGAAAAGCTTGAGAAAGGAAGACTTTGCAGCAAAACCTCACTTTAAACACAAGGAGGAAACATCCTGAGGATTTCTTTAAGGAAACCAGGAATCTCTTCCAGTTGGTTCAATTAACTCCTTACATACACTGTTTGAGGTTTCCACATCCCATTTTCCCAATGGCTCTGTCTTCCCTGGTTTTAGCATTACAATTTCCCGGGGTGCCCATACTGCCTTCTGGGGTTAATTTTATCCCTAAATTATTTATGTTGGCTGGATTAACACACAAAGCTGTGTCAGAGGGAGCGGGAAAATATCTGGCCTGGGTAGCAGGGACACAGTTCCTGCTGCTGTGGGAATGAAGAGATTTTTCCCATAGATGAGTGCTGCTTACACGCCAAAAAATGAAGGCATAATAAGCTCTTTACACAACATTCATCCCACAGCAGAGAGTTTTGTCTTTCCCAAATTTAACATCAGATTAATGTTTCTCATCCAAATGTGATCTGCACAGCACGAACCAAACTGCGTCTGAAGACTCAGTTCAGATCTCATGGGAACCTCAACAGTCCCAAAAAGCATTTAATAAGAAACAGAACTGGGTTACCATGGCAAAACCAAAACTGGATAGTTCATCTGAGATCTTACAATCCCTCCAGATCAGACAGGATGAATTTACCTTCAACTCTGAATTCCAAGTGTTTTCTTCCACATAGACTGGAAAACATTTCATACATCTCTTCCCACACCTGTAGAGAAACACAATTATTTAAGGAAGAATTGGGAACCCAGGGAGGGCACTGGAGGTGGCAAGGGCAGAGCAGCAGCTGCAGCAGCACTGTGGGCACCAGACAGTCCTTTAGGCTGCTGCCCAACACATGTTTCTCTTACACCAAAACCTCCCATCTCTCATTCCCATCACTATGACTTTCACACTGTCCAAGAAAACATCCCCCAGTGTTTCCCTTGTGCATTTTTTTCCCCCAGTGCTATTCCCATCATCCCAGAGGGCTCACTCTCAGGCTGGTTGGGCCAGAAAGGAAACAAGCCTTACTGAGGGGATTTCAAAGTGATATTTTGATTTCTTATCCCAGATTGTGATATAATAAAAGCCAAAAAATGTCAGTAATTATCATCCCTAGATGGGATCAGTTAGCAGAAATACCCAGCTGCTTAATAGAAAGCAAGCTTAATGTGTGTGACAGTGGTGAGTTTCCTTTTACTCCATGGTGAAACACCAACCACATTACTGAAATCCCCCTATTGTAGATTTTCTTTTCCTGTGCATCCTGACAGGATAATTATACAGCCCAGCAAGGGAGGCAAACACATGTCTGTGGGCTCCACATGAGCTCCAGGAGTGAGGTCTGGGCTCTGTGGAGCTCCTGCAGACACATTGTCTCCACTTGCCCCGGGTCTGCCCACTGGTGTCCAGGTTATTTGTCCTTCCTGGAGGGGCTGCCTTCTGGTTTGGAAATAAGGATGAGCTCTCACAGGAGCTGCTGTAACTGCATAGTTACTGTGAGCCAGGGAAATGAAAATACCTTCCCATGATGGAGCAACCACCATGAACTCTCAAGTACCAGAGAGAAAAGAGAGCAGTCAGGTGGAGAGTGTGTCCAAATAAACAAGAAAACACACTCCAGATAAAGAGCTTTGCAAAGAACAAGAGTGATCAGGAAGCAACTTATCCAGGATTAAGAGGGTCAATACATCAGGGAAGCCTGAATCAGGAAGAAAGCAGCTGAAATCGAGAACACTGAGTGAAATTAAATATAAATCATTCAGTGTGCTTTCATTACCAAAAAACATTAGCAGAAGAGGCACTCTGATATGTGCTTCAGCAGCCAAGAACCAACATGCTTAGACTCTGTTTCAAGTAAGGAGGGGGAAACACCCAGCTTTTCTTGTGTCAGCCACTACACTCAGGTGCATTGTTTTCCAGAGGTGATTTACTAGGCTGCAATTAGCAAGGAAATCCTTCTTCATTTCCTTAAGGAAACCCAGATTAGGAAGGCTGGGGCTGCAATGCTATTCTTCATTGCCCAGTTGTGTCTGGCCAGGTGGCCACACTCCCCTCTTGCAGGGAGAGTGACTCAAAGCACTGAGCTCACATTCTTACCATCTCCTGAGCTACCCACTGAGTATAGTCTCAGAATTTACATCTCATATTTAAGTACTTTCAACCTGAAGCTGAAAGACTTTCAGCCTTTCTGGCTAATAAATATCAGTCATCAACACACAAACCCCTGTTCAGTGCTGACTCTGCCACTAACTTCAATCTATGCTAAGAAAAAAAAAATCTAGAAAAAACCCCCACTTTACATCCCCTTCACTTCTAAAATTATCCTGCACTTCCTTCCTTGACATCTTGTTATGGAGCAGACTTTGAGAACAGCTGCCATTGTGCTTTGAAACGACACAGCATTTTAGTCCTCGGAGCAGCAGCAGGGAAGGTGTTTCCATCTCCCTGGGGCACAGCTCCTGGGAAAGCTCATCCTTATTTCCAAACCAGAAGGCAGCCCCTCAGGGAAGGACAAAACCTGGAAGTGTGCTGTGCAGAGGTGAAATTCATTGGCTGGTGAGACAAAGAAAGCCTAAAGGAAAAAACACAAGCACCACTTCAGAGGCAGCTGAGCAGCTGCCCCGACCTCAGGCTGTGGTCACCTTGGCAGGGCCAAGAAGAAACAACCAAGGCAAAGAGAAAAAGTCCTCAGTGCCATCAGAAGTGATTTTTTTTCTCTTTTTTCTTTTTTTTTTTTTTTTTTTTCCTTTTGCTAACTTCCTCTTTCCGAGGAACCCATCCCTGCCTCCCAGGGGTTTGAAGACCTTCTCCTTGCACCACTTCCATGTGGGACTTTTCACCTTCCTGTCCCACATATCAGCATAGCTCAAGACTAAGTAATGACCTCCCCAAGGGACAAAAGCACACGAAGAGAGGAGGCAGCTATAGGAGCTAAACAATTACTTAAAAAGTAAAACAAACATTTTGACAGGTTTTGAGGGTCAGGCTGTCAGCAAAAAAAAGTGACCTTGGATAGGGCTTTGCAGCAACCTTGAGGTTTCCCTGAGAAAATATCCTGTTCTGCACATGTTTATCTTTTTTGAAGGGTGGTCAATCTGCTTTAGTCCAACCCCCTGCAATCACCAGGAACATCTTCAACTAGACCAGATCACACAGCCCCATCCAGTCTGATCTGGAATGTTTCCAGGGATGGGGCACCCACCACCTTTTTGGGCAACCTGCTCCAGTGTTTTACCATTCCTTGTAAAATATTTGCTCCTTATATATAATCCAAATTGATCTTCTTTAAAAGACCAATACCCTTTGTTATAATGCAACAAAATCTCAGGAGAAGCTACAAACCCCTGTCACTCACAGTGAGGGATGGCAGCGGCAAGACTTGCACATTCGGCCAAAATCCAGCAGGAAGTTCTTCAGAAGCCACCAGCAGCAACCATTTGCTTGCCTGAAAAAAAAAAAAAAAACAAAAAACAAAAAAATCAAGAGTGGCAGTTTATGTTACAATACCAAAACCCTCTTAAAATTACTGCATATTCTGTTCTACCAACTGGAAGAACTCACAGCAGCAAAGTGTTGCCTCTCAGTGGTCCTGCAGGATCGAGGGCACAATCCCATGACAGCTCCTCTGAGGACACACAACACACCCTTTTAACTACAGCCAAGATTCCCACTATCATATCCTTTAAGAAGAAAAGTGCAAGTTGATGGCATGAGAAACAAGAATTATGGTTTCACAATTCATCTCAAAAGGCCATACTCTGGGTCACTACTGTCTGTCCCAAAGGAATTATTCACGCATTCAGAGCTCATGTGGGATATGCTTCTCTCATCTAATTAGAAAAGTTCACAGTGTGCTACAAAAATGAAAGGAATCAGGAGGGCTTATGTCCGAAGTTGCTTTATTTGGCTTTTTTTCAGCAAAGGAAATACAGAAAACAAGACAATATATCAGTAGAGCACGTAACTTCAGATAAAGAGGAACCAATGAACATGTCACAAATAACACTTTTGAAAATGTAAACACCCCTTTCTGATTTAGTCATTTTCAAATCTGAAATAAAACAGCTGCCACAGTCCAAAATTCTTCTGTAAATTTATCTCAAAAGTTGTTTTGTTCAAAATTTGTTTTAAAAAAAAAAAATACCCCAAAAACCTCTTAAAAACCACAAAACAAATTCCCACTTTCTGTACAGAAAAAAAGCAAAGTATAACTCAAAACTAGAAAAAGAGACCAACTTGTAAAGAAGCATTTCTGGTATCTCAAACAAGTAGGGAAAGTAGAGGACCAGTTAGTGCATTGTCTAGAAAAGCTGTTTTTTATTAGGAAAAAGTAAAATATAAAAATAAATAACACACGCTGTACCTACAATAGTAGAGCAAATGCCATCCCTCACATCCTCAGTGATACAGAGACACACACACAACATTTTGCCAGTCCCCAGAGCAGCCACCCCTCTGGAACCAACAAAATCCTGGTCCTGAACAGCCCTAAATCTGCTCATTCTCTGTTGATTTTCCAGCTTGACTGTCTGTACTCTTGGTAAACACAACATTAAAAAGCACAACTCAGAATGCTGTACCCTTAGCGAGATGGAGTGTTTCAGATGCACAAACAAATGCTGATCAAACCCAAAGGAGGATGTTGGTGGTGATCCCAATACAGGGACAGTCACACGGAAGGAAAATTGAGAAACACCTCCAACATCAGCACTCCTGAGCTGAACAAAAGTCACCAGAGGAACCTCTGCAGTCCTCCCATCTATCCTGCCAGGGAAATGGGCCACTAAAAGAAGATACACCCTGAGGTAGCTTGGTTTTGGCAACCCTCACCCTGGGAAGGTGCTCAGAGGATGTCATGGTTTGACCCCAGCCAACAACCAGCTCAGAAGAGTAACAGTGTCTTTATCTGCCACCAAAATCATGACAAGTCAGTAAATTCAGGTTCTGTAAGACTGACATCACTCTACATCCACAGCAGTACCACAGGATGGTGGGCTCAGGGTGTGACATCCCACACAACAGGGTCCAACCACAGGGTAAAGGCTTTCAGTATTTCTGTGTTTGATAAGACAATAAAAACGTATGGAGACAGGGAAGACTGCTCTGAACAGTGCATAAAACAAACACAAGATCTTTTGAAGTTAGTCCGTGGCTACTGACAGCTAAGAAGTGGGTATTCAGAGAGTTCCTTTGGAAAATAACCAGAGAATGACAGCAAAACAGAAGGGAAAGATGGAGACGACAGTGTTTATACTACTGGCCTTGGTTTCCAACTCCTCCTGACTTACATATTTAGTAAAACCCACCAAAAAACCTCAAACCTCCTGTTCCAAACCAAAACAAATAAAAACTGCATAAAACAAACAGAAAACCCACCCCAGGATTAGCAAAAGAAGTCAAATAAATACATTATGTATTACATAAATTACTTTGTTTACCCAACTCTGGCTGTTATTTTCTTTAACCTGTCACCTGCTTGGAGCCCTTTTGCTCTTCCCCAGTAATTTTGACAAATTCAATGCAGTTTGAGTCCTGTGGTTTGGAGTCCAGAAGGTCACTCTGGAGAGAATTAAGCAATACTGCCATTGGCACATTCACTGAGGAAAAGGAGTTGGAATAAGTGGCTAAGAGCAGGACAACCAGATGACAGGAAGGGTGCAATGACCTCAGAGATGCTGCAAGTGAAACTGCAGACAGAGGGTGGTGAAAATGAAACCCTTCTCTGCTGCAAGAGCCATCAGGCACCGGAAGAGAATCCCCAGGGAGTCTGCAGAGCTTCCACCCATGGGCAGTTTCCAAACCCAGCTGGAAGGCGGCAAATCTATTTTGCAGAGCAGCAGCACCAGGAGTGGCACAAGCAAAGATGCTGCTGCCTGGCAGCAGAGGGCAGGACTAGGTGGGCCCTCTGGTCCTACTTTTCAGAATTAAAGGTCCACACTAGATAAACACTGTGTTAGTCACTTCAGTGATCAGCTCAGTGTCTCGATGGGGCAGTGGATGTATCTCTCTCCTTTTTTGGCTGCTTCTTTCCAGCCAGTCCAGTCTGTTTGTAATGTTTACTTCAGGCTGCTGCTCTCTGATGATCTGGTAGGTGAATGGAAATCCTCTAGGATCCTAGAAAATAAAGACAAAAACCAGGGAAAAGGGTGAATAGTGGCCACTGTTGTTGTCTCAGGTTGCTGCTGGGACAAAGAGGGAGAAAAATGCACAGTGGGGAAAGTGGGGAGCAACAGTCACCAAACTGCCCTTTGGGGAATAATTGTAGGGCCTCCCCTGCTGTTTTAATTCTGGAAACCACACACAGCAGAACTCAGAATACAACAGTGAGATAAGAAATACACAAAACACTAAAAAGATTTGTAAACTAACTTTCCTGGCTGGGATAAGAAATAGACAGAACTCTAAAAGGATTTGTAAACTGAAAAAAGTAAACTAACATTCCCAGCTGGAAATACACCAGAAAGGGACAAAAATAGTCTGGTATTTCAGAATGTCATTCTGATGTTTGACATGCAATTTATAACACTGCCATTACATGGCTTTGAATATATGGCATCTTTATTTTTCATGTAGAAGAGTATGAGAGGTTTCCATCATCTTATCTAACAACCCTTCATACAGCCAAACTATTTCACAAAGTATTCTGGAATTGAGTATATAAATAATTCTTATGAAGGAACTGAGTGAGAAATTGAAACAGTGAGGCAACTATTCATCTGTCACAGGAGTGCTGTTTTTTTCCCCTTTCAACTGCACTGTTTTATCTTCTGGTTATACACAGAACATAAATAAGATCGACAGGATAGAAATGGTGTTCATCACTCCTAGAAAAGGCCTCCTTGTTTGCAAAGAGAGGGTTTGGGGTTAGTAGCATAGACTTCAACTCTTCTTTGGATAGGCAGGACAACCTCTGAGATGTTTCTTACACCTCCACCTCCATCCTGCCTGCAGCAAACAGGATTTGTGTCATCCTCCCAGACAAAACCACCAGCTGTGGCCCAGGAGACCAAAATTCACCCACATGTTTCTCCTTTCATTCCTCCTCTACCCACTCCTGTTCCTGGCTTTTCTCCTAAGTGAAAAGCAGGATGAGGAGCATGTTTTCCCCAGCAAAACATGCCAGGCAGCTTTCTGTGAGCAGAAAATTAAGTGACTTACTAAAGAACAGGTGATGTCTGGAAGCCAACCCAGAAAACAGAAAACATCTTCACTTGGGTTGCAAAATATTTATGTCTGCAGGAAACCTGGTGGGAAGCTGAGAGCAGAACTAACCCTTCACTGACATGTTTGTAATGAGGGCTTTTGGCTGGTTTTTATTTAGCTCCCCTCCTCATTAGCTCTGTTTAGCTATAATATTTTTAACTGTGTTGTTTTTGAGGGGGGTTTGGGCTGGGGTTAGTTTGGGGTTCTTGTTTGTTTTCTGGTTGTTTTTTTCTGCAAGTAGTGTTAAGAAGAGTAAAAGAATGAGGCTGTTGTATATTCACTGTGTATTTTTGCTGTTTTGTGGGAGTTAAAAATAAGCCAATTATATATCCTCCTACTCATGATAAAGCCACACTTGAGAGCAAAGCAAGGTTGCCCTAAAATGAGCCTCCCCAGCTGGGCCATGACTGCCAGAAACCCTTTCCTCTGAGCAGGATGCATTATATCCATCTGCTCCATGAAAGAGGGAGTTATGCCCTGAGTTCATCATCTCAAAGTCTGGTATTTAGCTGCCTTTTCTGGAAAAATTATTCTGAAAAGTCTCCTAAAACCAAACAGCTACTATGTTGTCCTCAACTGCTGAGTCACTCACTCACAAGAAAATCAGATGTACTTCAAGGAAATCCACTGAACAAACAAGTTAAATCACAAGATAAAACAAGAATTGCCATAATTTTTTAAGTCCAATCTTACAAACAAAGCCTGCCCCAAACTGAATTCTAGAGAATAGTGCTGTAATGGTTCTGTCAGAATTAATTGCTATTTTTACTATAAACAAAGCAATGGAAAGTGTATCTAAGCACTTCTTTTTGTCAAGTTTCCCAAGTAACTGAGACCTCCTGCACAAGACTTGTTTCCCATCCTTCCAGGCCATATTTGGCCACCAAAATTTCACTTTCTGGTAACTAAGTATTACAGATGAGCAATCTAATTGCTATTGGCCACTTAGCAAACCTGAATCTATAATATTTGCAGCCACTTCTAACATTTAAAAACCAACAATCAGGGCACATTAAATTCCTGTTCAGGGTTTTAAGTGATCTCTACCTAGTAACAAAGAGGTATTTTCCACTGGATTTATAGTACTTGTGCAACATATGAAGCACTCTGAGGTTCACTATTTCTTTGAAATAGAGAGTTACTTGTACTCACACAAACACAGAATCATTAAGGTTGGAAAAGACCTCCAAGATCATCAGGTCCAACCTTGAACCAAATACCACCTTGTCCCCTAAACCACAGCCACTAAGTGACCAAGACATAATGCTGTTTACATCTGAGTTCCAGAAGATCTCCACTCCAAGGAAAACCTGAATGTTTGCATTTCCAAGCAGGAAAACCCCATTTCTGTGCTGGCACTTTTTGCAGAGTGGCATCTTGGATCTGACCTGCCTGACTCCTCCAGTTTTCTTCTTCCAGCTTTCTTAGGTCACACATCTTTTCAATAACATAACCCATATTTCTATTTCCCTGTTGCTATAGTTTTTTCAAACACAAACATGTTATTTCACTATTGATAAACCTTTCCACATGGCAAAATCTGCATAAGCTACCCAGGAGACATCAACACACCAACGCTTAAAGCTAAACAAGAAAACCATTCTGGCCTTTATTTCTGTGAAATATTTATAGTTATGAAATAGCTCTCCCTCACAGGTCACCACAAGCCTCCAGAAAGAAAAGCATGGGTGAAATTTTATCCCCCTGCAAGCTGCTACACCCTGAAAACTCATTATAAAGCTCTTTAATTGGCCAGGCTGGAATATGAGTATCCTGCAAGCCTTGGAATAAGCAATTTTGCTGTGGAAAACCCTCAAGTTGAGGCATGGAAACAACAGGTAAATCACAGCAATTTCCTCAGCTTTATTTTGCTTCAACCCAGGCTTCTTGGCTTGTTAGCTGGGCTGTTTTGTATCTGTTAATTTTAGTGTTTTTAGCTGAGTCAAAGGAAACTTTTAATGAGCAGAGGAGCACCAAGAAAGCCTGGAAGAAGCTTGGCCTGGGGAGTCACTGCAGCCTCCTCATTGCACTTGCACCCAGTGAGAGTCACAGCTGTTTGCCCCTGCTTGGCAGAGGGTGAAAACAAAAGTTTTCCAAAGCTTGTGCAGCAGCACCTGCCACAAA
>JAWWLZ010000747.1:0-10691 GCA_035041345.1 Poliocrania exsul | reverse complement strand
AATAAAACCCCATATCTTTCTCCATTAATTTGTCTTTAGTGTGTCTCTGTTCACAGGGTACGCAATCTAAGGCATCAATCCAATGTGCCAGGCCATTGAACCCACGCACTCCAGTAAACCCAATTACCTTCCTGGTCCCTCTCCTCCTCCTGGCAGAAGGCAGGGCTCCCCTATTGTTTCTCCTGGTCAGAGTATTCTCCATCTGACCTCGGCGACGCTCCATTGGAGGCTTCTCTATCAGAGTTGAGGGAGTTGCTCCTTTTGCGTCCTGGAGATCGATGTTTCTTCTCCGGGGTCTTTGCCTCAACTGCATGGACAGCTTTTTTGCTAATTAATTTCTATCTCAACTCCTGTAATTGAGCTTCGAGCTTAGAGGTGGTTTCACCATCCCACTTCTTCATGTTTTCTCTTAGTTTACTCAGAAGGGCCCACAACAAACCACATTCACCACGTGTC
This sequence comes from Poliocrania exsul, assembly GCA_035041345.1. Classification (NCBI taxonomy): domain Eukaryota; kingdom Metazoa; phylum Chordata; class Aves; order Passeriformes; family Thamnophilidae; genus Poliocrania; species Poliocrania exsul. The sequence goes on along the minus strand of JAWWLZ010000747.1, from coordinate 10,235 downwards.
TTACTCCTGGAGCTTCTCGTTCCCCTGCATGCAACATGAGGTGACCAAGAACGAGACTGAGACCCTTCTCTGTGACTTTTAGAATCTTTGTCTCCAGGGTCGTCTTCATATCTGGAGCATTCATTATTTTTCTCCACTCCTTCCCTGCAGCAGGTGGGTCGGTGCAGGGAATCGGAGGAGTCTTCCATACTCTCCGTTATGCTCCATATCCACTGACACATGTTGCCCATGTCTACCTCGTCCACGTTCAGAGGATATGCAGTTATCAGACAGGAGAGGTAGGGTTTAGGGGCCTCTTTAATTACCTTTTTTCCACATTGGCTGTGTGCATATAACCTTCTCTGGAACTAGGAGGTCGTAGTAATCTGGATCGGAATAATCTCCAGCATGGCCAATTCCCACAGGTACTGGGTGCCTTCTTCTGCAGTGTTCCACTGTCTTGGAGCACTCATCAGATACTCCTTAAATGGGTATCTTGCCCTCATGGCATGGAGGATTCAGAGCCAGAGACTGGATGCTATTCTCTCCCTCCCTATTTCTTGTTCTATTTCCTGGTCACATTTGAAAGATCCCAATTGTTGTGCCTCGTGACCCTCAAGCAGATGACTACTCACCCCATTGTCCCAACATCGCACCAGTCAGGTGAGGATTCATTCATTGGACAAGCAATTATAGTCTCTTCGCAAATCCTGAATCTCTTTTGGAGTTAGCGATTGTGCGATTTCACTTTCCCTGATGCCTATGGAGTTTTTGATTTTTTCATTTTTATAGATTTTAGAAGTACTTGTAACTGTAGCAAAAATGCGGATGTAGTGTGTTAATATTTCTGGCAGCTTAAGTTCATTGTTTATGTATCCTAACCCATAGCACATATCAGTAGCTCAAGTTCTTTTAGTGTTTAGGCGTCTTTTCAAGGTAGAAGGCTAAAAAATGTCAGAAGGTCTGCAGAACAAGACATAAACATAAACCAACAACCTTGGGTCTAAGAACACTGGAAAACCTCCAAGAGCCCAATGTGTGGTGAGGAAGAAAAGAATGATGAAGACAGAGGGTCCTACTGACCCCAGCCTCAAATCTTAAGGAGGTGTGAACAGGGGTGGGACCTGGGCTGGACTAAGAGATGTGTGAACTGGGGATTGGGTGGACATCATTATAAAAACCATGGAAATCAGTGTTCGCAGGGGACATGTCATCATATATTCCTAAAAGCCCTAAGCCTAGACATTAAAGAATCTACCTTTTTATCTTATCCCACACTAACTTGGCTCAGAGTCTGTTTTATGGGGTCTCTCACAGCATCACCCTCATTATCTCTTGTCCATCTCTTCCACATAGAATCCTCTCCACTTCCATTTTCACTCTCCCAGCTCCTTGAACCGGCCCCTCTCACATAGGGGTGGGGATTGAGTGTGCTATGGAGATGGGCTCCTATGCTGTTTCCGCCGTGGGGATGAGCTTCTACACCATTCTCGCTTTGGAGAGGGACTCCTACGTTGTCCACACCGTGGAGAGGGACTCCTATGTTGCTCATCATACCTAATGGGTGGAGGTAGCGAATAGTCTGTCGGGTGCCAGGACAAGGGCCTCCCCCAGTCATCTATTCCTTCTGATGTGGGCTTGATATAGGGAGGTGAGGTCACATCTTGAAGAGAAGGTTGGGTCCGGAGAGGTGGAAGTGGTTCTCCCTCAAGCTTGACCTCCTCCTCACGTCTTCTGGGATCTTGAATATGTAGTCAGGGCACAAATCATCAGGTGACACTCTACCCTGGGTCGCTTGTACCGTCTCCTTCTTTTCTCTTGACACCACTCCGCTCTCTTTCAGACGGGTCCCTAATTTCTTTTGGACATGCCCCCAGTTCTTTTGGATGTGCCCTCTCTCTTGTGGCCACTTCTTCCTCTCTGGAGGCTGCTCCTTCCTCTATTATGATTGTTCTTTCTTCCTTTGCAGCCGCTACTTCATCCGTTCCTGCCACCACTTTGTCTCTCACAGCCGCTCCTTTGTCCATCGCTACCACTCCTTCATCGTCTACTTCCTGTGTGGACAGGATAGGTCCCTCTACTTCTCCTAGTTCTTCTTCTTCTACACGTTCCAATCAAGGAGATGGGTCTGTAGGTTCTGCAGTCTCCTTTGTCCATGTCTTCTTCTATATGGGGGCGACAGTAATCTTTGACCTTGTAGCTTGGGTTTGGTTTTCCACGGGGGAGCAGAAGCTGTGCTGGCTTTGGTTTGAGTCTGAGTTTTGGAAATAGCATTGGCCTTACACTGCATTTGAGCTCTATTTCCCATGGACTGAATCGGAACATCACTGGTCTCAGATGGTGTATTCTGATTTCCTGTTTTGGCCTTAACCCTTTGAGAGTGGTCTATGGCAAATCGATAAGCACTAGCCAGGCCCCAACATAAAATGGAGAATCGCATATAAGGATCCTCATAGGGAAAACACCCTTACATTAAATGGCGGGCCAACTCACCAGAATCAGACACTTGTTCTGGTGTAAACTCCCAGTTAATGGGAGGTGCCACATGCCCTTTCACCTTACTGAGGTCTAACCAGGCCCCATCCCACCTGGGGACTTGCCTGTCCGATGCCCTTTCCAAAGTTCCAATGAGCCCCTTCCTACCTCTGCAACAGGGAAAGTAGCACAACACCATTCTTCCAATCTTAAACAACATTTCTATTACCTTCATGAACAACACCATTGTCATAATGCAATTTAGGTAATAGTTGGAACCAATTGTAACGATGGGAATCTCTTCCAACAGGCCTTTAATGTCACTATTAAGGAAAGGTAAATATAGGTAGCATCCCTCGGTCAGGCCTGGATGTTCTCCTATAGGACAACCCGAGACGAGCGCAGCCACTGCCAACACCAACATGCAGATGGGTAAAATGATTTTTAACTAGAAGCCCTTCACAGTAGGACTAATGCTAACTTCTGGGTCATGGTCATGATTCCCCCTAGTGTCCCTAGAGTAGTGCCTAAAGGCAAAAGCCATTTCCTCCATAGTTTACCTTTTCTTTTCTCTGTGTTCCCAAAACAAACCCTTGTTTATATCAACAAAGTGTCCCTGGCTTTTTTCCCGGACACTGTTCTCAAACAATGGGCAAGTTTACAAAACATAACCTTGAGCTTGGCTGTATTCCCAGAAGTTGTTTCCAAAACAAGAGAACTTAAACAATCGTTGCCTGCATTCTCCACCAAAATTGAAACATGTCTAGGTTTTGACCTGGCCTCTACCTCAAGCGGACCCCCCCTTCCCCCCCAGCTCCTCAAAGCAGGGAAAAGGAAAGGGAAAAAAAAACTTGAAAGAAGCTGAGGCAAGTCAGTATATATGTGTGTGTGTGTGTGTACGTGTGTGTATGTACGTATGTATGTATATATGTATAGTCTCTTAATGTCTACAATTACATGTATACAATTTGCACCCACAATAGGGAAAAGGGAAAGGGGAGGGGAAAAGGGAAGGGGAAAACAGGGGCAACAAAAAGAGACAAAACAAAAACAATGGGTACAAAAGAACACTCCCACCCCCCCCCCCACCCCCCCACCGAGTAAACCAGTACAACACAATCTCACCATCACTCTAAGAGGAAAACTAGCCCCTTTCTCTTACTCACGCCCTTTCCCTGATCTTCTGCGTGGCTCTGATAAGGGACAGAGCAGCAGCAGAAAACCTTCTGCGCTCCACCCTCACTGGAAACTGAAGAATTAAAATTCCCTATCTCCTGTCTCTTATCCCATGGGAGTGGAAAGAATGGGTGAGGAATACCTAGGAGACAAGCCCCTCCCTAGTTACATCTGGTTACCAGGAAGAAGCCTGGATCAAACTGTCACAGCGCCGCAGAAAAAATGCAGCCTGGGGTCACTGCAGGATGAACAACTCTCCCTTGTGATGAAGCAGGGTACACCACGCCTGTGGGCAGTGCCGCGGGGAGGATCTCTTCGCGCTGCGATATGAAGGGATGCGCCACGCCCCCGGGCGGTGCAGAGAGCTTCACAGCAGCTCCTCGTGCCACAGGGGGGTGCACTATGTCAGTGGATGCCACCACAGGAGGGGCAGCGGCACCTAGCGGGGCAGTGGGGTAAACAGCTGCTTAGTGGTTATACAAGAGGCGCAGTGCCCTCTGGCTGCATGGCGAGGTAAGCGCCGCTGCCTCGTGACATAGCGTCTAGGCCCGTGATTTTAGTTCTTTATGTAAGGGTAGTAAGAGGTGGGCTGGCAATTCGGCTGCCGCCATCTTGGGTCAGGGGGTCCGCAGTGGGCATGCAATGTTTTGTGTGTAATAGAAGTATTGAAAATGTATTTTCTTTCCCTAATTCTGTACCCGATGCTTGCCATGCGCATCGAACGCAATTCTGTTCTATCTCTTCCTCACATGCATGCATTTTTCCAGTTTCATTTTTATCTAATGTGCCTAGGATAATTCTCCAAGCCACTTTCGCCTGGGATGCCAGATTATCATTACTTTGCATAGCTTTCCAGAGTCTTTTTCCAAATTTGTCGCATTCAGCATAAGTTATTTGATAAGGAGCAGCATATTTGTTAGCAAAAATCCATTTTATTAGAGCTTTAAGTGACTTTTTCTCTATAGGGTGGCCATGAAGATATATTACCATTTTCAGGTGCTTATATGTTTCTCTATGGCATTTTGAAGGCAGCACCCCAATTTTTCTTTCTTTTTTTAAGGCTGGGATAGGGGAAATAAGGAAAGGCACTGCACAGTTGCTGCCTATTTTCAGCGGTGTAGGTTGAGGTCCAGACACTTAGCTGTGGAACACTGCACTGCACGTGAAGCTGCACCACTTCTCTGCTTGAGCCAGGAATCCTGGAGAAATCTCTACATGGTAGAAATCTGCTGGGGTTTGAGCCAATTGGGCATCAATTATGTGGCATTGGGGGGTAGGAGATGGTCCCCGCAAGTCCCTCCAAGCCGGGAAGCATGCGAGAGAGGCGTCTGTGCACTCAGAGGGACGTGTGGCGAGAACTCGTTTATTGCGCAATCACACAACTTTTATAAGCTTCTGAAGGGAAGGTGCTGGAACTGGGAAAGGATTGGATAAGGGCTCGCACAGAAGGGAGGGCTTTAGGTGTTGACTAGCTAATAGGAAAATGGAGGGACCAAACCCAATAGAACCCTAAGGACTGGGGATAGACGTGATGCCTAAGGATTTTAGTATATTTTGTAGATTTTTGAGATTATATAAGTTACATGGATTCTCCTAGGTTGATCACATCTTAGGTGAGTGACTAAAGCTCTTTCTCACAGATTTGTGAGCTTTCTCATGCTCAGCCAAGGCCATGGTGTTTGTAAGAAACCACCTGTAGATAGCATGAAGACAAAACACAAGAAGGCAGCCTAGAGGTCCTGGAAGATCTCCAGGGGGCAGTCCTGAAGACCCCCATGGGTGGGACACTGAGGGAAATGAAGATCATGGTTGCTTGATGTTGTTTGGAACTATAATGTAAATTCCCTCCCTGCCACTAACTGCCCATGCCATTAGTTAACAAAAGAAGTAGTTAACTGCTACCGGCTCCATCTTGATCATTTGGGTGGGGAGCAGACTGTCTCTTTTGTTTTTGGAGACATTCCATTTTTAGCTCAGCTGAACGCAGGAGCTGGGTGGGTGCTGCTGTGGGAGAGAAGCCGTTTCTCCTGCTCCTTGCTGCTACTGTGGAGTAAGCTAGGTTTTTCCTGCCGCTGCTGGTTCTTTTTTTTCCTTGCCACAGCTGTTCTCCTGGTTCGGCATTTTGGGGTCCCAGTCGCCGCTCGGCCCTCACCGTCTCCTGCAGTGTCACTGCTGCCCACCCCACCGCGGCAGCGACCCGGGAGAGAGAAGTTACAGCTGCTTTCCGGGACATGCTGCAGTTCTCCACTCCCAGTTTTCCTTCTTCGTTTGGGACAAGGGACACAGAGGGAGAGACAGAATTCATCTGAGTGCTCACCGCTTGTCTCTGTCTCACCCTGCAGCTAGCCAAGGTGTGACACTGACACTGCCCATAAGCATAACTTTTCTCCAGGAGGAAACCTGCCGGTTTGGGGGTTGTTGTTGTTTTTTCTTGTGGTGTTGGGGAAGCAGTTTGCTTTGGTCTGTGTACAGTTATATCTATACCTACATATATATATATATATATATATATATCAGTTAAGAACAGTTATCCTTCTTATATCCATTTTCTGATTAGTTACTTTTCTTAAATTTGATAAAGAGCAAGGTGATTATTGAGGAGGAATCCCCTCCTCGTCTTGTGGGTAAACATTTTGGTTTTCCCCCTCAAAGACAGTTGTCAATATCTCATATGTAAATTCTAGAGAAGTTATAAAAGTTGTAACATTCCTGGTCACGGGGTCGCAGACCTTTGGGTGTGCACCTTGAAAGCTTTCAATAAAGGTATACCATCTCTCTTTCTCCATTAATATTGTTTCTGAGTGTCTATTTCCACAGGAATTTAGGCATCAGGCAACAGTTTTGGTGCATTGGCCGGGAAATCCGAGTTGACAAGCTGGCTTCTCTCAATCGAGAAACTTCTGTTGAGGAATATCTGAACAGCACGGGTCATAGCATGTTGTTAGAAGCCTGCTTGCACAACCCCACCTGTGCAGGTTGCAGTGAGCCTGCAGAGTCCTTGAGTCTATGTCTAAAGTAAACAAAACTTACGGCAAATAATACCACCAGACAGATAGCAAGATGCAGGTGGCCGTGCAAAACAGGCAGAGACAGAGGCACGGGGGCACATGGACAGTAACTCTTAGCCAATAGTACACTTGTATTATTCACGTGCTTTTAGAAGTATGAGATATAAGAAAGTATGTAATAAACAATAAACCAAGCATTGATCATTACCTCCGTGAGGAGAATCTTTGACTCCACGCCGTACCCTTGTGGCTCCCTACCTTAAATGGTGGAGAATCGTGGGCTGGGACAGTGAGGAGCTGCCTTTGCAATTGGAGGGAGACCAAGGCAAGGAGGCCTCTTGCCAGCAGGAGTTGTGCACCGAATTAAGGCCGAGGAGGCGTGATAGGAGGAATCAGCCAAAAAGCTGTGGAGGCCATGGCTGAGGTAGGAAGGAGCGTTCCCTTCCCCCCTATTGTTTTTTGGGTTAATGGGAAAAATGGACACAGAGTTCGCGGCTGCTAAGCGGCTTGTGCTCAGTATCCTCGCCAAGCGAGGGGGGGCGGTCAGTGAAAAGCTTTTTGCAAAGCTCGTGGCATGGGCGCACCAACAGGGGTTTTTTCAAAGCCCCCCCCCCCGCTGTTTATGTGGGAGCACTGGAGGTTAGTCAGAGACTTGATGTGGGATTTGCATATATAAGGAAAAAATAAGCAGAAGGCAGGATTGGAGGGGATGTGGAGAACAGTGATTACCGCGTTGCAAGACATGAAAGCTGAATCGAACGTGGTGACCACTGCCATTACCATGCTCGCCCCGGACGCGGAGAAGAGGGCTGAGCCCTCGGCGCCTCCGGTCCCGGCGGTGGGGCACGGGAAAGGCTGGAAGGCTTTCCTAGGGATAGGGAGAAATGGCTTTGCTGTGAAGGGTATGACGGGGAAACCGCACCAGTCTGTGCTCGAGTTCCTGTCCGACTGTGGCGCAGCAGCCTCTGGGGAGGAAGTGAGCAGCTCCGTGGCTTCCAGCGAAGTGCCGGACAATGCAGAAGTGACTGCTGGAGCCATGGCTGAGGGGGGCTGTCCCAGCTGCCACCTCGAGGTTCCGCCTGCTGCTCCCTCTCCACCAGAAGAGCCTGACACCCCCGCGGGGGGGTCAGGAGGCGAGCAGGGACAAACACTGACTCCGTTAGAACACTAGATGAAAGAGCTGCTAGACCAGATGGCTGAAACGAACCGGCAAACCATGAAAGCCCTTGAAGAGAAAGTGAAGGAGCCACGATCACTGCCCAGAAGGCTGCCGCCTGCCTTTCAAGCGTATCGAACCTCCTCTCCGAGCTCAGAGGATGACGACTTAGGAGCAGCTTGTTTGCTCCCCTGGAAATCCAAGGAAATGACACCGATGAATACCGGACAGCCCCGAGTGGGCCAATGGACTGGCTTTGTCCGAGATGCTTTGCTGGAAGGAGAATGGTCAGCTGCTGGTTCTGTCGCATGCCCCACTGTAGTAACTAATAATGAACCAAAATATGAGCAGCATGACTGGAAGGTGCTGTGACAGGCAAAAAAGACTCTATTGGAAGGAGGAATAAAAACAGATAGTGGACACGCTGTGTTAGATTGGCTCTTCACGGCGGATACTAATAGCCCTCATGACTGTAAAAATCTTGCAAGCTATTTACTCACGCCCTCTCAGCAGCTAATTTGGCTGAAGGAATGGAAGCAGCTTGCGTATGTAGAAGCTGCTCGCCCTCGTCCTACCTATGACCCTTTAGCAGGAGTTACCACAGAGATGTTTATTGGTGAGGGGCCTTATGAATGCGTGCATGTGTAGTTACAGTTCCCAACGATTTTACATCATACTAGGGCACGATTGGCTCGTCAAGCCTTTTATGCAGTTCCCGAACCAACTCCACTTCCTTCATTCACATTTGTTAAGCAGGGAATCACAGAAGTTTACCCACATTTTGTGGACTGTCTGTCACAGTCGATCATGGCACAGAATGACTTGGACGTGGAGGCTAAGACTTCGATGTTCAAGCTTTTGGCTTTTGAAAACGCAAATCCGGCAACCAAGTCCCTGCTTGCGACAGTTCCCAAAAATGCAGATGTGTCTGAGATGCTTGAGATGGTGTCGTGAGCCAGTCAGCAGCAACAAAGTCAAGTCATGGCAGGTGCCTTTGCAGCTGCAATGGAGCCAACGCAATGCCTTCTCGCTGCTGTGGCTCAGAAAGTGTCCAATACTAAAAGGGAAAAGATGGTGAAGCCTACCATGGTGTGCTTCCGATGCGGGTTTAAGGGCCATCTTCGTAAAACCTGTTCTGCTGCTGTCTGGTGTGACCACTGTCAAAGAGATACTCACAACACCAGTGTCTGCAAATACACAAAAAACGAGAAACCCAGCGCGAAGGGCCCCCACGCCAAGACACAAGTAGCCGGCCCAATGTTCTCGAACAACTGCCGCCCCCAGCAACAAGGGGAAGCCTGGGGCTCAATTTGGCAGCAGCAGTAGATGTGACTTTCACATCTACACAAGTACAGAAAATACCAACTGGAGTCACAGGGCCCATCTACCATGAAAAGAGCACATTAGGGGCCTTGTTAATTGGCAGATCGTCGGCTGGAGCTGCTGGATTAATTGTGTTGCCAGGTGTTATTGATGCTGACTACATTGGAGAGTTTCTGATTGCTTGCTACACATTGACTCCACCTCTTTTAATCAAAAAGGGAACTCAAATTGCCCAACTAGTCCTTTTGCCAAGGTGCAATGTGCAGGCGCAAAAAACATCGCATGTTTCCAGGGGAAATGAAGGATTTGGATCCTCTGGTGATGTGGTAGTATCCCTTGTACAAAAAATGAAAAGTGGGCATCTAATCGCGGTGCAACTGAAACATAATACAGAGACCGTTCTCATATCAATGATGATGGACACAGGGGCAGACGTTATCATTGTCAGCCGGCAACTGTGGCCACGGCGCTGGAAGTTGACACCCGCCTTGGATGCTGTGCAAGGCATTGGGGGTGGGTCCAATCCATTCCAACCTTTGCAGCCTGTCCAACTCCAGTTTCCAGAAGGGCAAGTAGTAACTGTGCGCCCCTATGTCATGGTGCTCCCGAGCCAGCTGGGTGGCCTCGTTGGGAGGGACGTGATGAGCCAGTTGGGGGCAACCCTCTCCATCCCTGAGCCTGCAAACCATTTTTAGGTACGGTCACTGCTGAAATGCCGCCGACCCCTCATATCAGGTGGAAGTCAAACGATCCTATCTGGGCCGAGCAGTGGCCGTTGCCTGAAGAGCGGCTAGTCATTGCCAATCAGTTGGTGGAAGAGCAGTTGAACACGGGGCACATTCAGCCATCAGTCAGTCCCTGGAACACGCCCATCTTTGTGATTCCCAAAAAATTGGGAAAGTGGAGCATGACTTATGGAAGGTGAACAAATGTGGCCTATGGGGTCCTTGCAACCAGGCATGCTGTTGCCCACGATGCTGCCTCGGAACTGGCATATATACTAGTAATCGACTTAAAGGATTGCTTCTTCACAATCCCTCTTTGTCCAGAGGACACGGTCCGATTTGCGTTTACGGTACCATCAATCAACAAGGCTGAACCAGCCAAAAGATACAAAT
>JAWWLZ010000745.1:0-10700 GCA_035041345.1 Poliocrania exsul | reverse complement strand
AAACACTTTATTCATGGCCAAAAATGAAATAGAGAAGAGATGAAATGCTTTTGGAAGCTCCTATCCTCCTTAAAAGTAGTTGGAGAATTTTTTTTTTTTTCAGCATGAATTCTTCAAACCCATGCCTTTTTTCCTTCCATCACAGGTCAAATTTACTCTAAGACTTCAACTCCTAATGTCTGGGCTGAGAAGAATCCACATGTCTGGGATAGTGCAGACTCAGTTTGAATCCCTTCACTACCTCTTTGAGGCAAGATCCTGAGTACTCAATGCTGCCGATCCACCCCCCCCCCCACTTTTGTATTTTCTTTATTCTTCTCCGTTTTGTATGGAATTAGTCCAGAGCCATGTTGTCTGACTTTCTCACACTTAAAAAAAACGAGCCAGAGACTTCAGTTTATATCTTTTCTCTAGACCAAGTAGATAAGAGTTTTGACTTCTACATCACATTCCAAGAGACTTCTCAGGTGAAAGGTTATTCTGAAATGCAGCAACTGCTTATGAAAATGTTTTGAAGGATTTCTTTTCTTCTGTGCTAAATTGAGGTTTGCAGCCAGAGGAGGAGTGGAGCTCTAGAAAAGACTTCCGGGAGGAGCAGTTGGATGCCAAAGTTCACCTGTTTTCAGAGTTCTACCCTGAAAACAAGTAACAATACACTCCAATACTATATTTCTATGAGCATGTTTTTTGAAACACACCTAGTTTTGAAAAACAATGAAACTAAAAGCTAAAAAGGTTGTAGCTAATCCTATTAGTTCTGCCACAAAGTTAAAAAAAGTCAAGTTATGTAGTTTAGTCTTTGGGGTGTCGTTTTTCTTTTTTTTTTTTTCCCCTAAACAACACTGCTGTGTTTCTTGTTTGTTTTCATATGATTAGAAGCTTATTAACATGTCTTTAGGGTTAATGTGTGTTTTTGAATATCTTTGAAATTGAATGCACTTATGTAGCAATTTAATATGCATTTAAATTTTGAAAAGCTCTATTTGAACCTTTGTAGAGCTGTGTTTGACACTGCCTTAGTAGAGCTCTGCAGCTGCATATGCTTGATATGTTTTCATGCCACAGGGCATTTTGAAAGATTGTTGTATTTCACAGCACCTTCCAGGGACCACTGCAAACAGGGAGACTATCTTGTCCTCTCCAGAAAGCCAAATACCTCCACCTTAAAAAAGGGAAAAAACTATTGATACTGCATTAATGTGGCACAGTAGCAGAACAACTCCACACAGCAACCTGTAAAAGATAGAGAAGAATAAGACAAGTTAGGTGGAGATGTGACAGCTGGTTACACACAGATCTTTGTAGTGCTACTTTTGGAATGGATTGGAAACTTTAGGACAAATCTAGTATGTACACAGATTTTCCTACTCAAAGCATGTCTTGCTAGATAAGGCTAAACAGTGCTTTCCTTTTGCCAAAATGTGTGCTCTCATTTTCCTTTTCCTCTGGCTATATGATCCCTAGTTCTTTGATTCCTTCTGAAAATCTTCAGTGTGTGGGCAAGGAGAGAGTTGTGATAATTTCTTGACCTCATCTCCCAGGTTGAGTAACCAGAGCCTGAAGACTGCATAATTTGCCTGCCAGACTGTAGATGCACCTCTAAAGAAACAGCCAAGGCACACTTAAATGCATTTGTAGAGGCTGAGGAAATCCTAAGCTCCTTTAACTTCCTAAGTTATCATATTTTTTACATTAAAGACTCACTTTCTTCCAAAAAATCACATTACCAAAAAACAAGAAGAATTCAACTTTTCTTCCGCAGCAGATTGAATTGTCTTAAAAGATAATGCATCTTTTGCAGGGATCTAACTGGGATGATACTTCCTTTTCCTGTCTATTTTTGCATTACCTGTCCTTTACATAATAATATCTAAAATAGTAGAGGATATATGTTAAAGAATGGTAACATGAAATACTGACCTCCTTTATCAGAGAAGTACAGTCTTTCAAACTACGGCCTTGACACCCTGACACCTGATCCCATCAGATCTCGGAAGCTTGGCAGGGTCAGGCCAGGTTAGTACTTGGGTGGAAGACCTCCTGGGAATACCGGGGCCTGTAGGTTCTAGTCCTGAGTCCACTGTCACTGTCCAAGCTCGCTTGGCCGTGGCTGATGAACCTTAGGAGTTAAAGGGTGGGGCCAGTTCTGCACATGCAGTGCCTTACCTAAAAAATCCACTGCGCAGACTCAAAGGACACAGTCATGGGGGTAGAGCCCTTCCCAAACCCCTCATTTGCGAAGCCTAGCCATGATGATCATGAAACAATCTTTCAGCAGCAGTTATTGAGGTCAAACAGGTATCAAGGTTCCACTGCTTATCTATGCCTCAATTCTCAGTCTTGTATGAACCTTAGTACTGTTCCAGCTCAGACTAGGGCTGAAACAGGAAACTAAGTTTGATTGTCTGGCAAAATAACCAATATTAAAACAATAGTGAAAATAACAACAAAACCAAAATCTTTGACCAGATACACAGAGATTATTTTATTTTAATATTTGTATTTACCAATAAAATTTGTATTTACTAACCAAATACCAATTTGTACATGAATACTTGAAAGTTGAATGTTCTAAACATCTTAAAATTATTAATGCCAAAATTCTTTGTAAAAATATGTCCAAAATCGGTTTTAAGTAATTTCCCATGGACCTCAGCAAGAAAAAAAAAAAGAATCCAAGCATATTGAAAATTATTAAAAATCAGTTTCTGGTTGCCAGGCTCTGTTTTCATATATTCACTTGTCCTGTGAAAGGGAGAAGGGCAGATTTCTAGTCTCACCTGTATTAAGTTAATAGCTATAACATCCTTGGAACAATCAAAGCTGTATGAACCCAGCACTGCCTGTTGAACACTAGACAGAACACAGGCTGGGAAGATTTTTGACCTTCCTGTGAGGACCACTCTTAAGCCGGGGAGAACTTATTAGCTACAAGCATCTCCAGAAAATCAATGTCTTATGGACCCAACACTGCCTATCAACATTGATAGCACACAAGTTGGAGGGATCTCTGCTATGAGACCACACTTAATAGCAAGAAAAGAAACTTTCCCCACAGCAGCTCCCAAAATAACTTTTATTAGTACAAGTATGTGACAGTTATTGTGGGGTTTGCGTTGCCAGTGATAATGTTTAGCTGCAAGATTGTATTTAATTGATAACAAAATACCCCAAAAGAAACTAGCACAAAACACATTCTACAGAGACAAGCACATCAAACTTAAGTTTCAATACAGCAGTGCACCCCCCTCCCACGACAGACAGAAACTAACAACAGAACACAACAACCTCAACTACAAATCTAGAACCTCCCTCAGTAACACAGAGCAACAAAATGCACACCACCTTCTCTGTAACACAAAGCAAAATGAAAGAATGGAGCTGTTTCCCATTAACACACATGTTGGAAAGAAACTGCACACTATAAAGGAACGCAACAACTAATAGGAAGTAAGGTATATACCTAGGAAGTTGCGAAGCGTAAGGCAAGTTGTTGTTATTCGTATTAAAGTAGAAAAACATGGTTAGTGAATAAAGTGCTTATAGAGTAAGGATCAAAGTAGCTGTAAAGTAGAAGTAGAGGCATATTATAAGGGTATAAGGTACTTCATAAAGTATAACATAGCAGGCACAGTATAAGGTATAAGGATAGAATGTATAAAATAATAGGCATTGTAAGAGAGTAAAGTATAAGATATAAAATATAAAGTATAGAGAGTACAGTTTTGTCACTCCTACATTGTCCGAAGATGTAGGAGGAGACAGGGCACCTGCTTGCTGCTACCCCTGCAGAGATGATGGCATTTCCCCCCATTTTTGCTCATGCCTGATCTCTTTTTATACCCTTTTTTCCTTAGGTAGGTTGAGGGATTATAGTCAGTATTTAGGGGGTGATAGACAAATGCCTGAGGGGTGGCCCCTTGGGTCTCTGCAGGGTGTCACAAGGTATGGGAAGAAGGGCCATGTCATTTCCATAACACTCCATTCTTCAGTAATCCCATCAATATGACTTAAGAATTTTCAGGGAGAAACTGGAGTCTCTTTGTCCCCTGACAATGGTTCCTGCAAGCATCCCTCCAGGGGCTGAGGTGTTCCCCTTAAACTATTATCAAGGCTCTCACCCCACATCACTTTTAATCCATTCTTGCTAACCAACAAGATTTAAAATTGCCTAAGTTAATGAGAAAGGAATGACGTAATTGGAAAGCCAATAACCTTAGCTACAACATTTGCAGAATGGACTCTGGCCTTGGCTGCTATAGCCCAGATTCATGATGCTGGGTGAGCAATAGTGGGCAGAACTTCCCAAAATGCAGTTTCTATGTGCAGTCATGGGTTTGATGCAGGAAGGGTTTTTGATTTTTGATTTTCACATTTTTTAGATTTTAGGAATACAGTAGCTGTAGTAAAAGCAGATCTAGTGTGTTAATATTTCTAGCAGCTTGAGTTTAATGTCTTTCTATCACTACCCGTGTCCCAGAACAGTAAGCTCAAACTCTTTAGCTGTTTAGTCTCTTTTTCAAGGCAGAAAGTTGAAGAATACCAAAAGGAGACATAAACACAGGGCAGAGTGACCTGGAAGTCAGAACACTGGAAGAACTCCAGAAGTCCGAGGAAGAGGAGGACTGATGAAGAGAAGGTCTCACCGACCCCCAACTCAAATCCTGAGGGGGTGGAACAGGGGTGGGACCGGGGTGGGAAAGAGCTGAACTGGAGATGCGTAAAGTAATGATTGGATAGATCCTATTATAAAAGCCATGGAAATTAGAGCTTACCCACGCATGTGTCAATGTATTCCTGGGTGAGCCTGGGTGCTCATTAAAGCCACTACCCTCTTATCTTATCTCCTACCAAAATTGGCTTGGAGTCTTTTTTACAGACTTTTCAGGCAACAGGTTGTCACAGCTTTCTCTTGGTTCCTAGCATTTTCTTTTAAAAGTGCCCTCAACTACATTGGATCAGCCTGGGGATGTGGACATTTGTTGACCAAGTTAGTGTGGAAAGCATTAGGTCTCTGATGAAGTAGGAAATTCAGCATCTGAAGAGCCACTGGGATAATATTTCTATAAACTGTTATCCAACCTGAAAGCAGGAGGACTTTATGTTCAGTGCTTCAAACAATTTCTTGAAAGGCTGGCAATATTTGCCAAGATATTTATTTTTTCTCTCCCACCCCAGTAAACTTTATCATTGCAGAAAGATTAAAGTAGTGGCTGTCTGGTAGCTGAAAGAGGAGCTGGCTATAGACTCACAGTTTTGCAGAGAGTATTTTTAGTAAACTGCTATATTTTTATTCATAGCTGCTTCAATGAAGTAAATTCTCAGCAGTCCCTTACATCAACAAACCAGTTGGAAACAATAATATTTATATTTCAGAAGGACAACACACAGGCTATTCAGAGCTAGAGGGGAAAAATACAGAAGATTATGCACAAATTATTGTATTCTGGCATGTAGTAGACAACAATTATTTAATTTAAATTAGCTATCTATGTACTTCTTTCTATTGCAAATCACTTTAAAGTAGTATGAATATATGGAGCATTTTAGAATTAATGGAAATGTACTAATATGAAAATTCTTAATAGATTGAAATATATTCCACTTTTGTTGCTTGTAAAATTTTAGTTGCTATGACTTATCAACTACAACAAGTAAAATAATACCATTAAGTTCCCAAAATACCTAATTATGCTTATAAATAGTTGGTTCAACTGCTCATCTTTGCAAATGACACACTTATTCATAGAATCATAGAATGGTTTGGGTTGGAAGGACCCTAAAGATCATCTAGGTCCAACCCTTCTGCCATGGTCAGGAACACCTTCCACTGGAACAGGTTGTTCAGAGCCCCATCCAACCCGGCCTTGAACACTGCCAGGAATGGAGCATCCACAACTTCACTGGGCAATCTGTTCCAATGCCTTACCATTGTCATAGTAAAGAATTTCTTCCTCATATCTATTGTATATCTACTGTCTTTGAGAGTTTGAAGCCATTCTCCCTTGTCCTGTCACTACATGCCTTTATAAAAAGGCATCTGTCCTTCTTGTAGGGTCCCTTCAGCTACTGAAAGGCTGCAATTAGGTCACCCCAAAGCCTGCTCTTTTCCAGGCTGAATAATCTCAATTCTCTCAGCCTTTTCTCATAGAAGAGGTGGTCCATCCCTCTAATGAACTTAATCAGTCTTCTCTGGACTTGTTCTAACTGATCCATGTCCCAGAACTGGGTGTAGTGTTCAAGGGAGCTTGTTGAAACATTTCAGTATTTTATTGATTTTATTTTATTGATTTGCTTTGGTCTGGTCTGGTGTGTTTTATTTAATAAATAAGTCAGTGAGTTTGAAGCACTTAGTCTTAGACAATGAATCAGAGGGTATATGGTGTTTATGGGATTTGTGGTAACCTACCTTAGAAAAGCAAGTGGACTTGCTTCTTCAGAAAATATAATTCTGACAGCTTTGTTTTGGCTTATAACTCAATCAAGTCTTTAAACAGCTTTACCTCAGTATCTCTATGCCAGTTGTATTAAACAATCATATTCATATATAGAAAACGGTTCAAGACACTAAAAGGCAAAAAGGTGTTGTAACAGATAAGTTTTAATGGCTTGTCTAGATAAGGAACAGGTGAGCTCTGATTAGTCACACAATTTATATATTTGGGTTTGTAGCAAGACCGTTTGATGAAACAAGGGCCAGGCAAGTGCTCTGTGAGATCTGCTTTCCTTCAGAGGGATTTATGGGTTTGGGCTCAAGGAGATAGCTGCAAAGGGCAGCTGCAAGTATGTGATTTGGAGGGTATGAAAGGCATGAAAGGTTGAGGATGCAGGCTGGTCTGACTGAACTATACCCATAACAGAAAGAGGAGATGTGCTTCCTCCATTTCTACAAATTTTCATTGCCCTGTCAATGCTAGGCAAGGAGGAGGAACTAATCCCTCTGGCTGAGGCAGTGCCATAGACCAGAACCAAAGGAGGAAGTCCCCTGACCCCCATGGCACAGCTGCAGAGATGCTGCAGATGACCAGTGGGTTCCTGCAGCTTGTTCATGTCCAGGACATAGACAGGGATCTGTAATGGAGACGTTCCATTGAACCCTATGAGTTCTAGGAGTAGGATGAAAAAATTTCAATACCACATTTGCCTTGAATTTTGCCATCTCCGCAAAATACTTTGGTTTAGCAATGCGTCTCATCTTACTCCTCTATACCCTTTTTTTTTTAGTAAATTTTCCTCATTGCAGTGCATATGGTATTTGGATATGTTAGGATCAGCCAGTAGTGTCTGCCTTTCCCTAAGATTGTGCATATTTTCTCTTCTATTAGTAATTATATTCTGTTTTCAATTTCAAAGTGGGCAGTAGTGACAGATTTCTCTGTGTATTGTGTCTGGCAAACATGAAATATTTAACGACTTTTTATTTCCCAGATCACTAAAAAGTGCAGGAATGAGTTCCAAACTTCAGCCTTGGCCTATTTAATTTTTCAAGCAGCTTTTTCCTATACACATTGCAGACCCATGTGAATGAAGTGGTGATGTCATCTAACTTCTTGATAAATTCACACAAGAGTATAAAAAATTATTTTCAATTCCACTGCATTTAAGTCCACACACTTTAAAGCAACTTCACAATAACATTCCTTTAAAGGAGGTTACAAGCTAGCTCTTCTAAGTTCATTTCTTTTTTTATTGCATACCTGAGGATGATTCTTACTTCCAACATGCATATATGACTGTACACTTTGTAAAAGGTACATAGGCATGACTCTTTGCAATTCAAGCAACTTCCAGGCCTGGTTGTCAAATCTGAGAAAATCTGGATGTAGTCAGGCTTTAGTCTTATCCTTATAACTAGGCTAAACCACAGTATTCCAGTAAAAGAAATCAGACAACATGAATTTTTTTTTTTAAGAACACTTTACCTCTTATGTCAGAGCTAAGATATTTCTTAAAATATTGGCATCAAAACCAGGAATTAGTTTCTATTTTGTTGATCAGGTTTAAAAAAATGTGCTAACCTAAGATGGTGGAACACAGTAGTAGCTACACAAGGTAACTGAGGTAGTTTCAGAAGGAATATGCAGTACTTTAATTGTTACACTTAGATGAAAAGAACAGCATTGCAAAGAACTGGAAAGACATGGGAAAAATACCAGTGACTTTTATGAACTGAAATCTGTCCCCACATAAACTAATGAGTTCTGGAGGAAAGATTAACCCTAATGACCAGTTCTGCACTGAAATTTTAAGGCAGTAGTATAATTTAAAAAAAAAAAAAAAGAGTGACAGCATTTGCTGAAGTAGTCAATATATCTAATAGTGGCAGGTAATAAGCTTTGTGCTTTAGGGAGGACTGTTTTGCGGAAAGGAGAAAGTACTCATATTCCTTCATGAAAATTGTGAAATCATCTGCTTTTAAAAGTGCTCATACTGTTTTATTTTAATGTTGCTGTGGAGGGGAGGTTCACAGGTGTTTTAATACATGTATTTAATTGCAATCTAGTAAGGAAAAGGAAGGTTTCAAGCTCTATCAGAGAAAATCACATCAGGTAAGGATAAGTCTTGTTGAGCAGAGGCTATCTAATAGGCAAATGATTAAGGTACCTCCTGAGGCTAACCCACTAGTTCAGCAACACAGTTTACTGAAAAAAAAATTGTGCTTCGGGACTTCTTTCTCCCTCTTAGTAAGTCTCTGCTAAAATTCTCCCACTTGAGTGATGGGATGGAAGGTTTTAGTAGAATTTTTTGTGATAAATGATTTCACTCATGCCTCCTAAGAGCCATCAATTTGAGATGAGGTGGATAGAGGCTCCGATGCTTAGGTTTTAGGTGGTGGATCTTGCCTGCCTTGTCTAGGTCTGTTTAATCAACCATCTCAAGAAAACAGGAGGCTTCCAGGAATAAAAATGTTACTATTCCAGAGCCAAAGATGCCTCAGATGAAAATGCAACTAGCTCTTTCTGAAAAGGAGCTACCTGAACTGCACACATTTCTAAAATCAAACTAACATTTCATGTGAGCATTATCTGCTGTGAAGTGTGAGGAATTGTCTGTCAATCTGCTGACACATGTCTAAGGAAGAACAAGAAATCTGGTGAAAAGTCTGGAGCACAAATCTGATGAGGAGTGAATGAAGGTTGCACAGGTGGGGGGCAGTCTATTCTCACAGATAACAAGTGACAGGAGGAAATGGCTTCAAATTGCACTAGAGAGGTTTAGATTGGGTATTTGAAAAAAATTTTTCATGAAAAGGGTGGTGAGTATGATCATATTAATTTAGGCCCACTACTTAATGCAAGGGGGACCCTTGTAAGAGGATGCAGAGAAGGCAGAGTTATTGAAAATCTTCTCTGCATCGGTCTTCATTGACTGGATCAGCCCTTGGGAATTTCTGACTGAGGAGACCAGGGGAAAGGAATGTTGGAAGAAGGACTTTCCCTTGTTCTAGGGGAATTGGGTTAGAGAAGTCCTAGGCAAACTTGGTACCTCCAAGTCCATGGGCCCTGACAGAATGCATCATGTATCCAGGAGTGCTGAGAGAGCTGGGGGACACCACAGCGAGGTCACTCACAATCATCTTGAAAGGTTGTGGCAATCGGGAGAGTTGCCTGATGACAGGAAGAAAGCAAATGTCACTCGTCTTCAACAGGGGCAAAAAGACAGACCTAGGGGACTACTGGCCAGTCAGCCTCATCAAAATCCTGTAAAATTGATGGAGCACCTCATTCTGGAGTTTATCAATATCCACATGAATGACAAGAAGGTGATTATGAGTAGTCAGTATAGATTCACCAAAGGAAAATCATGCTTGATCAACCCAATTGCCTTCTACAATGGAACAATTACCCAGATGGATGAGGGGAGAACATTGGATATTGTCTGCCTGAACTTGAGAAAGGCTTTCAACACTGCCTCTCACAACATCCTCATAGGAACTGAGAAAGTGTGGACTGGGTGAGTGGACAGTGCGTGGATGGAGACCTGGCTGAATAGCAGATCCTAGAGGGTGTAGTTAAAGGACTGTCACTAGTGGTGTCTCCCAAGGTTCAATTCTGTATTCCAGTATTGTTTAACTTACTTATCAATGACTCAGATGAAGCGGCAGATGCCTCCTTAGCAACTTCACTGATGAGACAAAGTTGGAAGGAGTGTCCAGTACTCCAGAGGGCTGTACAGTCCTTCAGAAGGTCCTCAGCAGGTTGGAGAGATGGACAAAAAAAAGCCATCTGAAATTCAACAAAGGCAAGTTCAGGGTCTTTCACCTGGGAAGGAATAATTCCAGGCAACAGCACAGGTGGGGGGCCAGCCTGCTGGAAAGCAGCTCTGTGGAGAAAGACCTGGGGGTCCTGGTGGACAAGCTGTCCATGAACCAGCAGTATGCCCTTGTGGCCACAAGAAGGCCAATGGTACCCTGGAATGCCTTAGGAATAGCATTGCCAGCAGGTCAAGGAATATGGTCCTGCTCCTTTACCCTGTGAGACCATATCTAGAATTCTGTGTCCAGTTCTGGGCTCCTCAAGGCAAGAGAGATATTTTGCTCCTGAAGCAAGTTCAGCAGAAGGCAACAAAGATGACTAAAGGACTAGAGGATCTCTGTTATGAGGAAAGGCTGAGGGAGCTGGACCTGTTCAGCCTCAAGAAAAGAGGACTGAGAGGGGACCTCATCAGCGTCTATGAGGACAATCTGAAGCAAGGGTGTC
>JAWWLZ010000744.1:0-10705 GCA_035041345.1 Poliocrania exsul | reverse complement strand
GGAAATGAATAGAGGGGGTAGAATACACAGCCTTGATTACCCCCACACAGTGCCAACTGGTCCCACCTGCTAAACTAAGACACTTGGACACTCTCAGGGATGGGGCAGCCACAGCTTCTCAGGGCAGGCTTTTGTAGTACATCACTACCCTCACAGGGAAGGATTTCTTCCTAATTTTTCATCTAAACATTCTCTCTGTCAGTTTAAAGCCATTCCTCCTTGTCCTGTCACTGCAGGCCCTTGTAAACAGTCCCTCCCCACCTTTCTTTTAGGCTCCCTTCAGGTACTGGAAGGCTGCAATTAGGTCACCCCAAAGCCTTCTCTTTTTCAGGATGAACAATCCCAATTCTCTCCGCCTTTCCTCATAGGGGAGGTGCTCCATCCCTCTAATCAACTTGATGGTTTCCTCTGGACTCACTGGAAGTGTTTACATAGGTCAAAAAGTAAAATGATTGTCTGTGTAGTTCTCAAATCTGAGCCACTGGGAATGCATGTGGTACATATGGAGCTTGTTCCAGGAGTGGGTGTTATATGGCTGTAACAGGGTATGAAGTCTTTAATATCCCTGGAGGACCAAAATGTGCCCTTTATTTTGTAATCTGAAGTCCTTGGCTCATGGTTCAAAAACACTGTGTTGTACAGGAGCAGAATATTTCAATCATGATACAAACAGGCTTTGGTGTAGGAAGAGAAACTTCAGTCATTGCAAATTCACCACCTTCACACTTTTAAAGAGATGATAATAGAATTACTGAACTGATAATTGGCAAATACTAACTCTTAAACTGTGTTTCTGGAAGAGGAGTGAAGAAGTCAACACACCTTTCACTGTGGGTTCCTAGTGTTTAGGCAGGTGAGACTCTTTTTTCCCTACACAGCTCCAAGATGTTTATTGGTTAAAGCACACCCTGTTGCCATTTTGATTTATCAGTTTATTATGCACAGCTATTTATATAACTCAGTTTTAAAAATTAAGATAATGAAAATGAAATAAGAAAATTCATAATGCAATTCAGAAAATGTCATTTCAGTTTTTCCTTACAGTAGTCTACACTTACTGATTTTTATTGCTCTCAAACTAAGCAAGTTTGACAAAAACCTCCAATTTTTCCAAATGGAAAAAAAAAAGTCCAACAAACCAAACCCCCATATTTAAAAAAAATTTCCCTGGTTTAGAATTGTGTCCAGAACAGGAAAGCATTCAACATTTCCTTGTCTCTTACAGCTTAACAGTTTAGAGGATTTTTTGGTCCCATTTAAATGAATGGTGAAATCAATACTAAAATTGTATCCTTTAAGAGTGATTAATAGAAAATTAGCAAAGTGTATCAACAAAGATGTTCCTCATTGTGAAAATGTAGAAGGCTGAAGGTCCTGACGCTCACAGACAAGCAGTAAATGCAGTCCCTTGCAAATGCATGGGACAAAACAATCTTTTAGCTGCATAACAGAGTGAT
Source organism: Poliocrania exsul (assembly GCA_035041345.1). Taxonomy (NCBI): domain Eukaryota; kingdom Metazoa; phylum Chordata; class Aves; order Passeriformes; family Thamnophilidae; genus Poliocrania; species Poliocrania exsul. The sequence continues at coordinate 9,248 of JAWWLZ010000744.1, read as the reverse complement.
CTATAATTTTTATTTGTTCAATTACAACAGGAAGGTTTGCACTAATCCTATTATTTCTTGTCCATGAAGTATTCATCCAAAATACGTAAGGAATCCTATTTTTTAAAAAGTGCAGTTCCCATGAGCACTGGCATTTCTTGCACAGCTCATTGTGTGACATTTGAAGACCCCAGGAAAGAGAACGTAATTGAATATCCAAGGAGCACATTCTTTTGATACACTGCAGCTGGACCCATCTCAAGAGATGACAATTGTAATAATAAGAAGAACAGGCACAACAGATATTGTCAGAACCAGGGCAAAACAAAGCTGGCAAAAGAATAAAGTTCTGGGAATAAGCAGGAACAGCAAGTGCATGTGTAGGTATTTAGGAAGAAAGTTTCTTTTCAAACCAAGGGAAAAACAATAGAAACAGGAATTTCATATGCTTGACTTACACACACACACCACCACACAGTCCAATGCAGCTCCAAGATGTAGCTCTGGTTGCTGAATTTTCCTTTTTAGAAACTGAAATACCTGTGGTCTGCAAATGGTGATAATAATATATTCTGTCCTTACAATGTTTTTCACCTAATCTGATCTCCTGAGTAATGAGCAAAATTTTGTCTGGTAGAGGTCTGAGTTGAGCTCAATAACATGTTAACAGACTTTTACCCTCCAGAGAGGCACTCAGGAGTGTCTGGAAATTGTTTTAATTTCGCCACTTTCTTCAGTGATTTCCTTCTAATTGATGGTCACTTTTATTGCAAATATTTGCCAAGTTTCACCCTCCTTCTAATTTGAAGCTTCCTGGCTCTTATTCTGCCTTTTCTAAGCAGAACCACTGAGACTAAACTATGGTATTGTCAAAGATAAAAGCAATATCTGAAACCCGCCTCCAATTCCAATAGTCTCTTCTAACTAAATTCACTTCAAACCTTGATTGCTTCAAGGTTTAACTCCATTATATACAGATGTAATAACAAAAATGAACATTCAGTTAGTTTCATGTTACTAAACAGCCTCTCACTTAGCAGGAATATGATGTATAAAAGTCTGTAGGCAAGTTTGAAACTGGATATTGAGGTCTTTAATTAAAAAAAAAAAATAGAAATGCTGGAGAATTGTGAGTTCTATCCATTACATTACCTCTGAAAGAACCATGATTTTGTAGAAGAGGAGAGAAGCCAGAAAAATATAGTCCCCATTTCCCACAGATAAGATGGAGTTAATACGTATCAAATTGATGGAAAATCACAAATCTAAAGAAGTTAATGGTGTTTTGGAAAAAAACCCACCACATTTCTTCCATTTATATCCTCTCTCTAATAAAAATTCTTTTAACAGCTGAATGGCGCATGAATGCTTTGAGATGGAGAAAATTGATTTTTCCTATACATATTTTGGTCTAGATCCAAAAAGATATTTAATCACTGCACTGAACCTGTGCTGGCCCCATTTATCCTCATAACATACCTAGTGCCACTCACACATGCCTATTAATAAGCTCTGGAGCACTTGGGTACCTTAGTTCACATTGCTGAGCAGTAAAAGCATCTCTGTTTTTACTGTGATTACACACAATCATCAGACAGCGTTTTGCCTCTTTCCAAATCCTAAAAGATCTCCAGTGTGCTCCTAACCAAGGCTCTGCTCTTTCCCAAGAGCAGGAGCAGCTCCAGGGAAAGCACCACCATGCACATCCACAGCAGAAAACTTGGCTCCACTGAGCACAGTGAGAATAACTATCCCCAAGGGCCATACCAGCAATAACTCTCAGCTTGGTGTTGCTTTCAAGCCTTATCCACCCTCATTTTCACTTGTTTTCCAGGAGGCATCTGAGATGTAGAGCATCAGTTAAAGAAACAAAACTCCAAAACACATTCCCCAGACTGCCTGCAGTGCCACCTTACTGATATCCCACACTCCAGCTGGTAGAGCTTCCTCTTAGTTATCACACTTAATCGTAATCATGGGCTCTTATTCTGGTGGTTTTTTAGTGCTTCGCTAATGGTGATTGACAAGGATGAGAATGGAGCCTGCTGGGGGTCACAAGCAGTAACAGCTGGATGAGGGAAGGTGGCAATGCCAGCAGCAGCAGGGAGGCAGGAGGAGATGGGACAAAGAATGTGATGACTAGGGATGGACAAAGCTAGGAATAGCATTGCCTCCCCATTCTCTTGAAAAATTACAATAATTCTATTATCACCTTGAGGAAGGGCTCCCAGCCTTGCTGGAGTAGCAGTCTCCAGGGAGGATGGATGTAGCTGTTCAGCATCTCTGTAGCATGCATCCAAGTGATACGTTTTAATGACCCACCATCAGGCACTTTCCTAATGAAGATGAGCAAAAAAGGAGTGCAAGGCAGGAAACAAATCACAGATGCCTTAATGCAGCCGAGAACAAATGACAGTGGCATAAGTTCACCAATTATTGCCTTGCCAATTCTGTGCTCATTTGAACCCAGCACAAAGAGTTTGCCCAGGTGCATCCTAATCCAGAAGATTACTCAAGGAGCACAGGGCAGCATAAGCAAGGGCTTCCTTTCAAACACACTCCAGCCACACTGGGCTGCCCATGTTTATGTGTGTTGCTGATGCAGGGCCTTTTGTTCACGGGTTGGATGTTGGTTTGCTGAATTCTTTGTGGGTGTGATGATGGATACACAAGGTTATAAATCACCTTCTGTGGGCTTGACAGCAAGAATTGCAGTCCAATAGCTTTGGAAAAAATAAAAAAGTATTAGGAAAGGAAATTGAATCTCCTATGCCTAAGCTTGATTAAGTCTGATGTGAATTAGTGGGAGCTGGGGTTAGTGGAACCTGGTCTAGTGAAAGATGTCAGAGCCTGTATCAGGGAGGTTGGACCTAGATGCTCTTTGAGGTCCTTTCCAATCCAAACCATTCTCTTATCCTATATAAAAGCATATTTATTTAATTTGTCTTTAGAAAGCCTGCTGAGGAAGGCAGTCTCCACAGTCACCTCTGCTAAATCTGTTCTGCTGGTTTACATTTTTCATAATTAGTTATTTTTTATACTCACTACCCTATTCCCTTCTTGTAATGTAAACTTACTGTTTCTGAATCCTGTCTTAACTAAGTCCCCTGGGCTTAGAGAACCCATTGTCTTCGTATTTGCTGCAAGGGTTTTTTTATTTGATTGCTGCCATTACACCTCCCTTCAGTTGTTTCATTGTCCAAAAAGTGCCAGTTCCTGCCTGGAATAATGCTGCATTTTAAGGTACATTTGTTGGCAGGGTTCAAACCCCAGGAGATTTTCATTATTGAGTTCCACCTTTCTATTAACCTCAGTGAGTTTTAATTATCAACTATCCAGCTAGAAAAGAGTTTCTCAGGCCAAAAGTACTGCAAATATTTAGTAGTATGTATCAGGGTTCAACAAAAATGAACCTAAAAACACAGAGAACTGCCTCCTTGATCTATTCTTTTTCACCACCTGCAGAATTCTCTAGGGCTGCAGATCTCTGCCTGCCTTGGGAAGATGATGATGCAGAGGCTTCCTGAGGCAAACTACATACCTGGATCCTGAAACTACCATAGTTGTGGCAAGCTCTTCTTTTTGGAAGGTGAAATGTGAAGCCAATGCCAGTAAAACCTCCATCATTTCAGTGAAAACCATCACGGGAATAACCACTACAATGAGAGTCCATGGATAGATACACTGATTTTTATGTAAGAAGATCTCACATTTACAAATGAGGTTCAATCCTATTTTGCCAGTGTATTTCAGGGCAGTAAAATCAGAGCAGAGTGGCAGTAAATTCTCTCTAATATATGCATATTTATTTAGCTTTAAGTACCTTCATGGTTCCTGGTTTCGTAACCTCCCTTAGCTGCTTATTCTAATGGATATAAAATTTTTCATCTTGTTTAAGCTAAATTTTTGTAACTGCTGTTTAAGCTCATTACTGCTTGCTCTATATTCAGTGCTAATGAGAAAATTTTTTATCCTGCTTGCCTTTCAAGCATCTTTTTGTCCATTAGTAAAATGTTAATGCCTATTCTTTGCTGAAAATCATCAATCCTTGGCATAGCTGGGTCTTTTCCAGGTACTTTGTTTCTCTGCTTTAAGTCTTTAATTTGTCTCTCTTTAAGCAAACTGTGAGTGCAGCACTCCTTAATGGAAGGCAGTCAGTACCACAGAGACCTCTCTCCTTCCTGGGCTTACAAATGCAGCTCCTCGAGGCAGCAGAGCAGAGTTCTTGTGTCTCATGGGACAGGGTTAATCTGCCTGTAGTTATCCACTGGGACAATGAGCTCCTACCGTGGCACAGTTTGCCATCTGCTGACCAGAGTGTGCTCAATAGATAACTGTTTTTAATCATGGGTATTGATTTATTGTTTCAGCTGAGTCTGAAAGAGTAGATTTTGTCCAGCATTGAAGGACATAAATCAGACTATCTTTAATCACATGAATAAGGGTGAGCTGTGCTCTAAAGCAGTGAAATACCTGAGGGTGAGAACCCTCCCTGTGACCCCTGCATGGTACACAAGGGACCCACTGACTGGCCTCAGGAGTGCCCTGGGGACCTGGCACGGGGCTCTTCAGGGAACTGGCAGGAGAATCATAGAATCACTAAAGTTGGAAAATACCTGTGAGATCACTGAGTCCAACCTTTGATGGATCATCAGCTTGTCAACTTAACCACAGTACCAAGTGCCACGTCCAGTTATTTCTTGAACACCTCCAGGGATGGTGGTGGCTCCACCACTTCCTTGGGCAGTCTGTTCTAATGCTTGACAACCCTTTCGAAGAAAAATCACAAGGAGGACAGAGGAGGTGAGCACCTGGGGCAGAGCCAAGGGGCAACTGAAGGAGCAGCCTTGTGGCAGCTGATGCAGTGCATGTCATCAAACCAAACAAATAGGAAGCACAGCACGAAATGCCACTGCTAGAGCAGCCTGAAACTGGGAGGGCTTTGCTTTGTTTCGAGGAGGAGTAAGTGGGATGAGAATACAATGATTTTGCAAATCCACACTTTGGGCCACATTTCCATCTGGCATCATTTGGTTTTTGTCTTCAGATATTTACACAAACTGAAGATTTCAGTCAGTGTATATGCCTGTTTGTGCATGTACATGTATTAGATTCACATTAAATGTCTTAATTACACTGCTTAAGTGCTTGTTTTTATAATATCTCCATTTCAACAGAATCTGGCATGCAATCGGATTATTATCTTTACAGCAGTTGGTATTAAAAAGTAGCATTATGCTAAACTGTTAAAAGCTTCCATGGCACTGTCCCCTCTTTATAACCTCACCCAGCCCTGGATTTTTGGCATTTTATCTCTGCATATAATTTTCAGCTCATCATACTTTGTCCTTTGGGAAAGGTCTGCTATTAGAACCAGAAAAGTAGCAGTGCAAGTTATTTAATTTCCATTCTTGGTAATGACTTAGTTTTAGTTAATGGATTGGGAAAAGTACATGAAATTAATGGAGTGAGGTGTTGTCTAACTGTAAAGCAGGGGATGCTGTTCCCAGCCCTGTGATTCCTCCCCAGGTAAAGGTCAGAGACTTGCTGACTTTGGGCATGTTCTGCTTTGTACTCTGTTTCCTCACTGAAAAATAGCACCATAAATTCCATTGTATGTGGGATAGGAGTAGATTCGCAAAGGCAAAAAGAGCAATTGGGCATTTAGCCTCTATTGTAAACTAACAGGTGTCTAATTCACATTTGTCCTTTAAAGAAATCCTCTATTAATTACTATCATAGTGCTTGGTAATCCTGGGATAAAACTTCTGTTTATTAAAGGATAAACCAGAATTATGAATCCCAGCTCTATGAGCTGCTGGACAGCCAAGTGTGTATAGTTTTTGACTAGGACACCAGATATGCTCCTATTTGCAGCTCTACTAATAACCTGCTACAGGGCACCAAATAAGCCACATTCCCTTCCTACTGCCATCTGGTAATGGGAATCTGACAAAGTAACAGCTGATATCAATATTGTGACATTAACCTCTCAGAGTTCTGCAGATAACAAGTGTTATTTAAAATTTAACAGGCATTATGATTATGTATTTTCCTCAGCACAGTGGAATTTCACTGGTTCTGCAGTTATTTTGTCAGCTTTTGGCTTTCCTAAAGCTTACTGTGTCCATTCAGATCTTCTAAAAATAAGAGTCCTGTGTATTACTTATTTTGGCAATGGCTAAATAGAGGGAAAAAAGTTGTATTTTAATAAGTAGCCCTTTTTAGATATTTGCACCTACTTGTTCTGCTTATAATATGTGAAAGGCAAGGTAAAGAACAAACTTTTCTGGAAGGCTTAGCTGAGTGAGAAATAAGTTTCTTAGAAGACATAGAGTGTCTTCTCCTTGAAACAGTCCTGTGAAGCTGGTTTGAAGTACATAAGCAAGGCTACCTGTAGAAACTAGTTTACCTGAAAGCAGAAAATAAAATTTCATGGCTTTATTTTTCTTCCCCACATTTTTCCTTGTCACTGCTGTATGAACAGGAACGACAAAGGAGATCTTCTGAAGTGGTTGAGAAATATGAGCATGTCTGTAACTTGGATACAAGTTGAACAAATTCTCTTCCGTATTAGAAAAAGATGGGGCAGAGACACAGCTACAAATCTGAACTCAGAAAATGTTTTTAACAGAACCTGCTACCAGGTTTTGAAGCATCCCTTTGACCAGTGATACCGACTTCATTTCTGGGTTCTATGTGCTCTCACAAGGCCATGGGGTCATGAACTGGAAGTGTTTCTGCTCTGCCCTTCATGCTTGATCTGAATTTTTCTCTATTTTAAATTTCTAGATCATATTTCCACAAAGTTTGCTTTGAATTTCAAAGGCTTTTGGTACCTTTTGGAGTGATCACTCCGGGTAAGTTCAACATAGAGCTGACTCAGAATGTGTCACAGTCCCAAAGAGCACCTTCCCCAACCTGTCCTCCCCTTCTTAAATTGTTCTTGCCCTCATAGATTTTCACTGGGCCACTTGGGAGTGCCCAAATTTGTGTTACCACTTGTGGTTTCCTGACACACCAGAAAACAGAGTTAGCAAAAACTGCAAGCCCAAAGGAATTTTCATTTAGACAAAACTGTGAGAAAGAAAATCTCTAATACCAAGGCACACACACAGACATTCATTTTGTGCATGTTCTGCCTTGCTGTTCAAAGGGACTATTTTCTAAGATCTTTCAAAGCATGAGGCTAAAAGAACAGGGTGCACTGAATGATGGATCATTTTGTACTAATGTTGACATTACCTGATGAGAGAAAACACAGCTGAAACTGTTCATTGACATTTAGCAGTGTCTAATAAGCAGGATTTAAAAAGAAGGTGGTGTGAAACACTGCTTGTGTTCTGTATGATAATTGCAAGTGGGTGTCTGATCTTCTTCCTTGAAGTCAATGAGAAAGCTATGATTAACCTAACTTAGATCCAATACTATTTTTATTTACTTAATTGGCTTCTTCTAGATCACTTTTCATGAAGCATGCCTGGGAAGTGCATTTAGAAAGCTCTCCAGCTCTTCACAGACTGCTTTGCTGTTCCCCCGTGGTGCTGATTTTGACAGAAGACAGAAATAGATGCAGGAGAAGGCACTCAGAAGTTGTGGGAAAAGCTGTATAACATTCCCCCAAGGGTGACAGATTTGGGGAAGTTTTCCTTAAGGACACATCTTACCTAGACTTAAAGGGTATTGGAATTTGAGGTCTGGTCCACCTCCTGAGAACAACCGTGCTCTGCTCTCTGCACAGAGAAAAGCTTAGTCTGTATTATCAGCAAAATGTCTTTTATATATCAAGGTTATTGGAGTATATGGAAGAAAAGTGATCATGTCATGCCTTCAGTCCCACCTGCCCTTTCCAAAGGGCATTACAGGAGTGCTGGGCTGGCAGACATCTCAGCTCCATTGTATTTTCAGAGATCAGGAGTCTTCTTAGCAGACTAACAAGGTATTTTATCACTGCCTGCAATGCTTTTCTTCAGACCTCACACCTGAAAAAGAAAGCATCCAAAGCATCTGATGGAATCTGGAAAAAAGTAAGCACTGCCTGAAAATGGGAAAATCCAGAAATGGAATTAAATATTAATGTTGAACTTATTAAATTAGTTTGTTGGTGTTTGTACTGGTGTAGCTATTGGCCATGTTAGCCATGACTGTGTGGATACCTATGTTTTGGAAGAATAAAGCTATAAAATGTTTTGAAGTCTGGGTGAAAACCACATCCCCGTTGAATGTAGCAGAGCTGGGATTTTCAACACCACATTAGTGCCCACCTTTTAAGTTTAAAGCTGTGGAGCAACTGAGGGTCAGTTCAGGCAATGTTGGGGTGGCAGAAAAGCTTGAGCAAAACTGAGTATGAGGTGGACAGTGACAGGTGTCTACTGTATAACAGGATCACTGTAAGTTGATCACTCTAAGTGTACTTACACTGCAAGTAGCTGTCAGCAAAGTTTTCCAGTAGGATCTCATTATGTTTTTAAGTACCCAATGCCCTTTCTTCCTATATATTTTAACATGCTTACTTTCCACAGGTTGCTGGGGTTTTTACCTCCTAGATTTTTAAATCTCTGATGCTTTCTGTTTCCATTTTTCTCTGACTTAAGTGACATTGACAACTCCATCAACAAAATAGGTCAGAAAGGAATGGCCCCCTTGATTTAAAGAGGTTCGTATGGGTATAACCTGAAAAGGGAAAAAATATGATAAAATATTCATATGCAAGCAAAAGTAGGTCTGGAAGAATGCTTAAAAAAACTTAACGTGCTTTGTTAGGTTAAAATTCAAGGGGAAAAGTTTAGTAAAGGAGTAAGATTTGTAAACTGACAGAAGTTCCGTGTTGTGGGTGACATTTTGTACCTAGAGCTTCACTTGGAGATTCAGAGTGGGTGTGTTTGGACAGGAGAGAAAAAATGTAGGGCATTTCTTCTGCTGAACTGTAACATGCTTCTCACTTGGAGAAAAGTTGTGATGGTCTCTGCCAGGTTTTTGGTGGGGAACAGTGAGATGGTGACCCCCATGAGGGTCCATGGCTGTTGGCCCTGGGCTCTGGTTCCTCTAAGAGAGGCTCAGCCCACCTACTTCTCCACAGTGCCATGTGGAAACAGCATGTCCTGTGTGGGGTCCTGAGGAACTGGGCAGGAGGGATGCCACGTAGCTGTGGGTCCCACCACTGCACTGAGGTGGCTCCTGTGCAGGCCTGGGAAGCCCAGGCAGAGTCTCACACCCAGATGTGGATCCACAGTCTGGGCTCAAGGAGGTGGCTACAAAAAGGAGCTCTT